>WNWK01000168.1:350000-570000 GCA_009830355.1 Cherax destructor | reverse complement strand
TCTCTCTTAGTTACGCTTGTTGACGCAAGCTTCTCTCTTAGATACGATTATTGACGCAAGCTTCTCTCTCTTAGTTACGCTTATTGACGCATGCTTCTCTCTCTTATTTACGCTAATTGACGCAAGCTTCTCTCTCTTTTTAGCTGAATGACCTAAGCTCTCTCTTAGACTGGCTGACGCAACTCTCTACTCGTTCTAAACAGTGCTGCTTCTGTTAACACTTCTTGACGCAAGCTTTCATGTACTGTAGCGGCTTGACCCCTCCCTACTCTACTCAAGCTCTCCTCCTCTCCTTCTACTGCTTCAGCTCTGACCCTCTCTCCCTACTACTCTTCAAGACTAGCTCTCCCCTCTACTTACTCTCTACTTCAGCTGCTCCCCTCACCTCTCTTTCAGCTGCTGACCTCTCTCCTCTACTCTTCAAGACTAGGACTGCCCCCTCAACACTCTACTACTTCAAGACTAGGGACTGACCCCTCAACACTCTACTACTTCAAGACGAGGGACTGACCCCTCAACACTCTACTGCTTCAAGACTGAGGACTGACCCCTAACACTACTACTCTTCAAGACTGGGACTGACCCCTCAACACTCTACTCTTCAAGACTGAGGGACTGACCCCTCAACACTACTACTCTTCAAGACTGAGGACTGACCCCTCAACACTCTACTCTTCAAGACTGAGGGACTGCCCCTCAACACTACTACTACTTCAAGACTGGGACTGACCCTCACATCTACTACTTCAAGACTGAGGACTGACCTCAACACTATACTTCAAGACTGAGGGACTGACCCCTCAACACTACTACTCTTCAAGACTGAGGGACTGACCCCTCAACACTACTCTTCAAGACTGAGGACTGACCCTCAACACTATACTTCAAGACTGAGGGACTGACCCCTCAACACTACTACTCTTCAAGACTGAGGACTGACCCCTCAACACTACTACTCTTCAAGACTGAGGACTGACCCCCTCAACACTACTACTCTTCAAGACTGAGGGACTGACCCCTCAACACTACTACTTTCAAGACTGAGGACTGACCCAACACTACTACTACTTCAAGACTGAGGACTGACCCCTCAACACTCTACTACTTCAAGACTGAGGGACTGACCCTCAACACTACTACTACTTCAAGACTGAGGGACTGACCCCTCAACACTCTACTGCTTCAAGACTGAGGACTGACCCCTCAACACTACTACTCT
This sequence comes from Cherax destructor, assembly GCA_009830355.1. Taxonomy (NCBI): domain Eukaryota; kingdom Metazoa; phylum Arthropoda; class Malacostraca; order Decapoda; family Parastacidae; genus Cherax; species Cherax destructor. Next base: position 568,781 of record WNWK01000168.1, on the reverse strand, counting down.
TCAAGACTGAGGGACTGACCCCTCAACACTTCTACTCTTCAAGACTGAGGACTGACCCCCTCAACACTCTCTACTTCAAGACTGAGGGACTGACCCCCTCAACACTACTACTCTTCAAGACTGACTGACCTCACACTACTACTTTCAAGACTGAGGGACTGACCCCCTCAACACTACTACTACTTCAAGACTGAGGGACTGACCCCCTCAACACTACTACTACTTCAAGACTGAGGGACTGACCCCCTCAACACTACTACTACTTCAAGACTGAGGGACTGACCCCCTCAACACTACTACTGCTTCAAGACTGAGGGACTGACCCCCTCAACACTACTACTACTTCAAGACTGAGGGACTGACCCCCTCAACACTACTACTACTTCAAGACTGAGGGACTGACCCCTAACACTACTACTTCAAGACTGAGGGACTGACCCCTCAACACTACTACTCTTCAAGACTGAGGGACTGACCCCTCAACACTACTACTACTTCAAGACTGAGGGACTGACCCCTCAACACTACTACTTTCAAGACTGAGGGACTGACCCCTCAACACTACTACTCTTCAAGACTGAGGGACTGACCCCTCAACACTACTACTCTTCAAGACTGAGGGACTGACCCCTCAACACTACTACTACTTCAAGACTGAGGGACTGACCCCTCAACACTACTACTACTTCAAGACTGAGGGACTGACCCCTCAACACTACTACTACTTCAAGACTGAGGACTGACCCCTCAACACTCTACTACTTCAAGACTGAGGGACTGACCCCTCAACACTACTACTACTTCAAGACTGAGGGACTGACCCCTCAACACTACTACTCTTCAAGACTGAGGGACTGACCCCTCAACACTACTACTACTTCAAGACTGAGGACTGACCCCTCAACACTCTATACTTCAAGACTGAGGACTGACCCCTCAACACTACTACTTTCAAGACTGAGGGACTGACCCCTCAACACTACTACTCTTCAAGACTGAGGGACTGACCCCTCAACACTACTACTCTTCAAGACTGAGGGACTGACCCCTCAACACTACTACTTTCAAGACTGAGGACTGACCCCCTCAACACTACTACTACTTCAAGACTGAGGGACTGACCCCAACACTACTACTGCTTCAAGACTGAGGACTGACCCCTCAACACTACTACTACTTCAAGACTGAGGGACTGACCCTCAACACTACTACTACTTCAAGACTGAGGGACTGACCCCTCAACACTCTACTATTCAAGACTGAGGGACTGACCCTCAACACTACACTACTTCAGACGGGGACTGACCCAAACTACTACTACTTCAAGACTGAGGACTGACCCCTCAACACTTCTACTCTTCAAGACTGAGGGACTGACCCCTCAACACTATACTTTCAAGACTGAGGACTGACCCCTCAACACTACTACTCTTCAAGACTGAGGGACTGACCCCTCAACACTACTACTTTTCAAGACTGAGGGACTGACCCCTCAACACTATACTCTTCAAGACTGAGGACTGACCCCTCAACACTATACTGTCAAGACTGAGGACTGACCCCTCAACACTACTACTCTTCAAGACTGAGGACTGACCCCTCAACACTACTACTACTTCAAGACTGAGGACTGACCCAACACTACTACTCTTCAAGACTGAGGGACTGCCCCCAACACTACTACTTTCAAGAATGAGGGACGACCCTCAACACTACTACTTCAAGACTGAGGGACTGACCTCAACACTACTACTCTTCAAGACTGAGGACTGACCCCCAACACTACACTACTTCAAGACTGAGGACTGACCCCTCAACACTACTACTACTTCAAGACTGAGGGACTGACCCCCAACACTACTACTCCAACACTGAGACTGAGCCCCTCAACACTACTACTTTTCAAGACTGAGGACTGACCCCTAACACTACTACTATTCAAGACTGAGGGACTGACCCCTCAACACTACTACTCTTCAAGACTGAGGGACTGACCCCCTCAACACTACTACTCTTCAAGACTGAGGGACTGACCCCCTCAACACTACTACTACTTCAAGACTGAGGACTGACCCCTCAACACTACTACTTTTCAAGACTGAGGGACTGACCCCTCAACACTACTACTACTAAGACTGAGGGACTGACCCCTCAACACACTACTACTTCAAGACTGAGGGACTGACCCCTCAACCTACTGTTTCAAGACTGAGGGACTGACCCCTCAACACTACTACTACTTCAAGACTGAGGGACTGACCCCCTCAACACTACTACTACTTCAAGACTGAGGGACTGACCCTCAACACTACTACTTTTCAAAACTGAGGGACTGACCCCTCAACACTACTACTACTTCAAGACTGAGGGACTGACCCCCTCAACACTACTACTACTTCAAGACTGAGGGACTGACCCCCTCAACACTTCTACTACTTCAAGACTGAGGGACTGACCCCCTCAACACTTCTACTACTTCAAGACTGAGGGACTGACCCCCTCAACACTATTACTGTTTCAAGACTGAGGGACTTACCCCCTCAACACTTCTACTACTTCAAGAGTGAGGGACTGACCCCTCAACACTTCTACTACTTCAAGACTGAGGGACTGACCCCTCAATACTACTACTACTTCAAGACTGAGGACTGACCCCGCAACACTTCTACTACTTCAAGACTGAGGGACTGACCCCCTCAACACTTCTACTACTTCAAGACTGAGGGACTGACCCCCTCAACACTTCTACTACTTCAAGACTGAGGGACTGACCCCCTCAACACTACTACTACTTCAAGACTGAGGGACTGACCCCCTCAACACTACTACTACTTCAAGACTGAGGGACTGACCCCCTCAACACTACTACTACTTCAAGACTGAGGGACTGAACCCCTCATCTTCACCTCACCACTGCTTCTGCCCTCACCAAAATTATAGTCACCTCAGTATTGGACTGAAGAAGCCTGCTGGACAGGCGCACATGTTATTATTATTATTATTATTATTATTATTAATTTTATAACTATTATATTATTATTATTATTATTATTATTATTATTATTATTATTATTTTATTATGTTGAAGTTGAAACACTAAACCAGGAGGGTTAAGACAATATGCAGAGGGGGCGATGCTCCCTGGCATCATCAGTCAACCTTCAGGTACCAGTGCCATATCTCGAGGACACCTCTTGTGATCGAGTTCAAACTTTCAACTCCCGGTGTGTCTTACCCACCTTTGATATACCTTTGATAAGTCTCAAAAGTTTTTCCACACTGCCGGAGGCTGGTCTGGTGCTGACCTGGTCAACCAGGCTGTTGCTGCTGGCGGCACTCTGACCCACGTGTTACTCCTCCCATGACACCAAAGATGCCTTGCTAATAGGCACATGGATATACCTAGGTGCCAATTTGCCAGTTTTCATGAACCAATTTTCTTAAAATTTCATGTGCCAATTTTCTTAAATTTTCTTCAGCCAATTTTCTTAAATAAATTTTCTTAAAAAGAATTTCTTGAACAAATTTTCTTAAACATATTTTCTTGAACAAACTGTAATAGTAGTTTGCTTTGTGTTGCGTCAAGTGTTGCGGGATGTGTATGACACAACACACAGCTGCTCAAACTCATTTACTCGTAATTTATAAAGTGCTGGACGGGGAAGCCAGCGGAAGGCCTCGGTCAGGTGACCAAAACATTCCAGTGGGTGTGCGTCAGGACACACTCGTCCCGTTTCCTGACCAATCTTACCTAACTCATTTAAATGATGGACGTAGATTCGAACCATGGTTCTCACTATTAGCGGCGCCAACACTAATAATAATAATAATCTTTATTTCTACAAGTACATGATACAACTTATACAGACCATAGCTGAGAGAGAGAGAGGTAGTAGAGGTGGGTGAGGTGGTTAGAGGTTGTTACAGTAGGATGATAGTTGGAGTAATTATGACGGTGGTTAGCAAGATTTACCTGCCATCTTACGTGTTCATTAGATAGAAAATATCAATAATCCTGCCAGATTGCAATAAAAAAAAGATAATTGAGGTTGTGGTAGCGATGGTTGAGGTGGTTGTAGATGTGGTGGTTGAGGTGGTTATGATTGTGGTAGTTGAGGTGTAGTTATGGGGTGGTAATGGTGATATAGGTGGTGTAGGTAGAAGGGTGGTGCTGATGGTGGTAGATGTGGTGATGATGGTGGTAGATGCAGTTGTGGTAGTGGTGATTGCGGTAGTTGTTTGAACCCTTCTTACAATAACAAGGCAAGACACTACTGCACCATATCAACTTACTACACACTACTGGCAACCTTGCTTAATTCCACCCAACGTCTACCTCACTTAGATTTCGAAAGTAAATACCTAGATTTCAACACTTTACAATTTTCTTAAGTCACTGCATTAAAAATGGCAACTTACACAGTGTCACTTGCCACTGGAAAAGGAATCTGATAGTATCAGCCAAAACTGAAAGGCAACTTGCATTGGGTGTAGAATACACCTTTCACATGGAATATAATCCAGATTCCAGCTCCCACAGGAAGGCCTGGTCTGAGACCGGGCTGCGGAGACGCTCACCTCCTGAAGCGACACCAGGTAGACTCCCTAGCCTTGAAACAGAACGCCTGCCTTAGCAGAAACTCCTACCCATGCCCTCACGCAGTGCTTCCTGCTCTGTCTTCAGCAGAGACTGGCCACTGACTCCTGACTTCCTCAGCTTATAAGTCAAGCTTACGTTTTCCGTGCTTCCGGTGCTTCCATGAGCACTCCTTCAAGTGCTCACTCATAAGGAAGAGAATCCCAGACTAAGGCAAGGATGTAGAGATTAGTACTACTTCCATTTATCAGTGGTAGTTGTGGGAGTGGTTGCGCTAGTGGGTGGTTGTGGTAGTGGTTGCGCTAGTGAGTGGTTGTGTTAGTGGTTGCGCTAGTGAGTGGTTGTGGTAGTGGTGGTGGTTGTGGTAGTGGTGGTGGTGGCAGCACTGACTCTCGCACTTCTCCCTCTGCTTCCCCAGGACAGCAGCAGTTTCGAGCCTTCGCACTGGGACAACGACCCTTCCTCGACACACGCTTCAGCGACCACCTTCGGGAACTCGAACTCAGACGGAAGAGCGACTCAATACCTCCCAGTATAGCCTTCAAGGTTGCCCACTCTGGTCCCGCTACTCAAGGTACGCCTCTTCTTGCCCCTCTCACCCTTTTCCCCTCTCACACCTTTTCATAACTCTCCTTTTCCTTCAAGTGGGTTTCCTTGAGGCTGGTGAAAGGAGTCTTTGTTTACATGTAACCTCATTACCTCGCATTCCCCGGGCGCTAGATGGCCTCTCTCATCTCTCCTTTCCTATTTTACATCTTCGCTTAGAGCTATCTACGCAATTTATTTCATTAGAGTTAAAATTGCAACATTGTTTCTTGCTCTGCATTGTTTGTAGCAGAAGTATGGTTGCCTCCAGCATGGCTTTCTTCTCTATAGTTACTAACATCACTCCGCCTCTGTCTTGTACTAGTAAAGTTCATATCCTCTCTTCGTTAGGGTTTTATATGATCTGTAGTTGTGTGCGCATATTGTGTACGTATGTACTTGTGTGCTTGTGTATTTGTGTATGTGTGTGTGTGTGTGTGTAGTCAGTGATTCTCTCTCTTTTACGAAGGCGAGTGAGCAAGGAAAAAGTTGACTCTTTCTGACAGTGACTATAATTCTAACAATCCCCTCTTAGGTCTTTCTCTTCAATGGAGGAGAGTTGTTAAAGGCGACCTATGTAGACAGTGACTGTTGTGCTGAGTGATGGTCTTATATACGGCTCTCGTGACTGGTTTATGTCCACTTCATCATATAATTTAACAAAAGTCAGTATGTGTAGTGAAGCTCGGGGCATATACAACGACAGGCGTTTATTTGTTTATGTACACTGAGCCTTTATTCTTTTCTCTGATTATTTCAAAATCTCTTAAAGGCTCCTTTCGTTTTACGGGATGTTTAGCTTGCGTTTTTTTTTTTTTTTTTGTAAGTCATATCTGAGCACTTAAAATCTGTCATCACTGAACACTATGATACTTTTCTCTGGTGATACTTGAGAAGGCTTTCACATTTTGGTATCCGCGAAGGTTGATACGAAGATGTGTCTGTTATTTTGATCTCTATCTTCTATGAGGATGAGAAACAGTAAAGGCTCCAGGATCCTGCCTTGAGGTACTGAAAGCTTTACTTTGCTAAGTCTGGATTTTGTTTAGTTTACTCCTTTGTGATCTGTTTGTTATAAATCTGAATACATTTCCATACTTTTCCTATTATACCTTTTGATTTCATTTTATGGTCGTATTTGTCAAATGAATTTACTATGAACCAGAGTCCCATATATTATATAGTATTATATGAGAGTGGGCATTGGTTGTGGGCATGGAGGTGGGCATGGTGTGGGCGTGAATGTGGTAGGTGTGGGCGTGGAAATGGATGAGAATTTAGCGGAGGTTCAGGGGGTGAGATAAAGTATATCTAGATATATTTCAGTCACTGTGCAATCCAAGAAAGATATTCCTAGTCCCCCGTACCTCAGTACACGCGGCTGGAACAGTGCAGAGTGCGGTAAGTGCGGGTAAATGTGAGCAGTGAATAACAGAAGCGAATCGGGAAAGGCGTTCACAAGTCATAATAAGGAAATTAATCTCAAAATTTGAAGAAAAAAATGCGCTATACCGTGACTGGAACAATGCACAAATAACCCGCACGTAGGAGACCGAAACTTATGACGACGTTTCGGTTCGACTTAGACCATTAAACAGTCAATGGACTAGTTGTTAGGTAAAATGACACATGTGCAACTAATGCGACATTTTATTGTGGCAACGTTTCGCTCTCCAGGAGCTTTGTCAAGCCATTTATGGTCCAAGTCGGACCAAAACGTCGTCATAAGTTTCGGTCTCCTGTGCGAGGGTTGTTTGTGTACTGATTTTAAGACACAGGTGCAACAGTTAGGTATCTTATTCCGAAACGTTTCGCCTACACGGCAGGCTTCTTCAGTCGAGTACAGAAGAGTGAAACAGAAGCAGTAGAGATGTAAGGACGATGTCATCAGTCCATCACCCTTGAAGACATAATTTTGAGGTGGTCAGTCCCTCAGCCTGGAGAAGAGTTTTGATCCATGGTTTTGCTCCAGGATGCTTGGTATAGGTTCAATAACTTTAGTCATGGGAGGCCTACACATGCCAATTGTTGCTAGAATCTTGGCCTGCATACCATACACTAGTATATAAATAAGTCACCATTTGGCCTACAAAGATAAGTGATAACAGCCAACCAAAAAGAAAATTGGTTGGGAAAAATTTGTTGGGAAAGTTGAAGCCGATCGGATGAGGCGTTTTCGAGTTGTGAGCAAAATAAGTCGAAAAGTTGGCAGGGAAAAAATTTCAAGCAGCCACCTGAAAAATGCCTTTCAGGCAGAAGCGACCCCCGGAAACTGTGGCCACAGGGGGATACCAGGAGGAAATATATTCCCAGTTATGGCCCCATGGGGAGGAGACCAGAGAGAGAGAAAGAGGAAATGAGCAGGAATAAAAACAGATGGGACGGACACAAAATAATGAATGTGGATGTGTGTTTGAGAATTACCTCAGTGAATGTTTACCTGGTGAACGAGTTACCCCTCCACCTGCTCTCTCTCTCTCTCTCTCTCTCTCTCTCTCTCTCTCTCTCTCTCTCTCTCTCTCTCTCTCTCTCTCTCTCTCTCTCTCTCTACCCACACTACCACAAGTGTAAACGCAGGTGCTCACCTATTTGTGTTTGCGTGGTTCGAGTCTTACGCCCTGGCCCCGGCTCCTAGAATACTCCTGAAGCTTTGTATTGAATATACAGCACCTCCACCTCTTCCTCATTCAGTTGCTTACACTTTATCAATCACTATGAGACAAGAAGTACTTCCTATTTAGCATTTGACAATAGACGGATATTATTCCAAGGTGATATAAATACAGGAGGGCCCCACTTATACAGCAGGTTAGGTTCTGGGCTACTGTTGTAAAGCAAAAATCGCTGTAAAGTGAAACATAACCCCTTTTTTTCACTTTCAAATGCATATAAAAGCCGGATAACATTTTTACGCTATCATGTATTAAGTACACACATTACTTACCTTAAAATATTTTCGTCCTTAGCTTATAGTGAGTGGTGAATATATTTATTGTAGGAAGTGTGAAGAAATAAAGAATGGCTATAACTGAAAACCGCTGTATTAGTGAAACGCCGTAAAGCGTTGCCCACCTGTAATGCTTTTCAATGGCCCATAGAAAGTAACATTATATTCAGGGAGGACAAATTTCAGTTACTCCGCTATGGAAAAATGAAAGAATTCGGAACTGAGAGTATAACGCAGTGAAGCCACTCCATACATGACACGAGGAATGTGAGAGACCTAGGAGTAACTATGTCAGAAAATTTTGCTTTCAAGGAGCACAACAGTGTCACTGTCTCATCCACAAGGAAAATAATCTGGATAACTAGAACCTTCAGAACAATAGACATGTCAAGTTATTGATGATATTCTTTAAGTCACTTGGTCTCTTTATACTGCTGTACGCTGGCAGCCCCTGTCATGGTAGCCCCTGTCATGGCAGCCCCTTTCATGGCATCCTCTGTCATGGCAGCCTTGTCATGTCAGGCGAAACTGAAGAGCTTAAGTACTGTATCTGTCGACATATAAGACGCGCCCTTTTCACACAAAAAGTCTTGGAAAATCATCCTGCTCCTTATACGCTCAAGGTCAGGATCAAATGTAGACTTTGGATTATGCTTTTAGCAGTTGCTTATTAACATTAGTTTACAACTGCTTGTAAACATAATCTTATATTTTATAGGCGTGTGTGCCCTATAATCCGGAAAATACGGTATATATAGAGAACTTCAGTGCACATATAAATTTAGTCAAACACCTAAATTACTGGAAACGCCTGAAGGCGTTTAATCTTCACTCCCTGGAACGTAGGCGAGAAAGATACATAATTTACACCTGGAAAATTCTGTTGGAATTGGTCCCAAATCTGCTCACCAAAATTACTCCCTTCATAATAAAATGGTTTGGCAGAAGGTGCAAAATTCACCCAGTGAAAAGAACTGGTGCACCAAGTACACTAAGAGATGACTCAATAAGTGTCAAGGGACCAAGACTTTTCAACCGCCTCCCTTCATGCATAAAGAGAATTACCAACAGCCAACGTGATAAGTTTTTTTCACGTCAGTCCCTGATCATCCATGTGATAGTGATATACATTAGATCACTTGCTGCTAGCAACAATAGTTAGATTGATCAGGCCTCACTCAGGAGGCTTGGCTTGTGACAAGACCGCAGGGAAATGACCTTCAGAATGTAAAAGGTTGACTAATACAACTGTGATATCAAGTCCTTTTAAACATTTCTTTGTCTTAATCATACCTCCTTACGTCCGTCGCTCTCCTCCAGGGTCGTCAAGTTTACTTCCTTCAGTCTCACCACGGTGAATTCGTCTCAAGTCAACAATTAATCATGTTCCGAAACTCTGGACATTTTTTGAGCTGCACACGTAAGAGAAAACGGTAAGAGTCGGGGCGAGATAGAAAGGAAAAAAAAAAAGCAGAAGGATTTACTTAGGTAGAAAGGTAGGAGAGTTCTTGAGTGAAATGTTATCGTAATGAAGGTTCACTCTAGGAGTCTCTGTCTTACAGACAGACACGGCAGGATACTGAGGGCTAATTCAAGGAGCTGTTGTTTATGTTAGGAGTCCTCCTAGGCCCTCAGAGCGGAAACCCAGCGTCTTGCTTCTTATATATTACTTGCTGTAAACATCATTTATTTTCATCTGAGTAATCTTCTGACGTGACGAATTAGCGTGTGAGTGCGAGCAGGACACGAGAGAGGGCGGTTCACAAGAGCGAGCTTCAGTCCTGGACACCACAGGGCACTGGCTCTAAATGACAGGCGCAGGATAGACCCTTCCTGCCCTCAGCCACCACTTCATAACCTGGGCGTTTATGCTGTCGGAACAGCAGTCAGGTAATTAATTAAGGAGGAGTGTACAGGTAACGCTGCGAGGCCGCGCTAACTGTTGCTTTGACTGTCTTGGTCTTCCTGCCACCAGCTGTGAGCTACCAGTCTGCCTTGTTTATATGATGAGGTACGGGGCAGACAGGTATAGTATACCACAGAGCTACACACGCAGGAAGGTACGGGGCAGACAGGTGCACCACAGAGGTACACACTCAGGAAGGTACGGGGCAGACAGGTACACCACAGAGGTACACACTCAGGAAGGTACGGGGCAGACAGGTACACCACAGAGGTACACACTCAGGAAGGTACGGGGCAGGCAGGTGCACCACAGAGGTACACACTCAGGAAGGTACGGGGCAGGCAGGTGCACCACAGAGGTACACACTCAGGAAGGTACGGGGCAGGCAGGTGCACCACAGAGGTACACACTCAGGAAGGTACGGGGCAGACAGGTACACCACAGAAGATGGAGGGGAAAGAAAGAGGGAGGTACTGAGGAAGGGACAAACGGAAAAAAAAATAGAAAAATGAAGCAAGGGAAAGGAAGTATAGACGGAGGGAGAAGTGAGAGAAAGGAGGATGGAAATGGAGTGAAGAAGGAAGGGAAGAAGGGAGGGAAGGGGGCAACTGTCAACAGTAATGAAAAGTTCCACTTCCTTTTTCCCTTCGTGAAGAAAAATGCTTATAATAACCTTGTTTGTGTCTGACATTAACAATGATAATAGGAAAGAATAATACACAAATAACCCGCACATAGGAAAGAGGCGCTTACGACGACGTTTCGGTCCCACTTGGACCATTTACAAAGTCACACTAACAGAAAAGAGTGAGGCAACCAGTATATACTGACCGAAACGTCGTCGTAAGTTTCTCTCTCCTACGTTTGGGTTATTTATGATTTGATTTAGTCACGATATTGTGCGTTTTTGTTCCTTATAATAGGAGAGAAGTAAATAATGAATTTAATTTAATATAAACACAGAAGCCTAAATGGATCTTTAACTCACCATGATAAACGTAGTTAAACGTAGTTAAACGTAGTTAAACGTAGTTAAGCACATTTACGAAGCAACTTGCAATGTAAACAGACTGACCAATGTTGTAGTAGCCAGACTTAGGCTTGGTTACATGTACCTCTGGCAGGTTGACAGACACACAGAGGATGATCAAACTAAATGCAAAGTATGTGGCCAGCCTTATGGTCACTATCTTGAGCACTATATGCTTAATTGTCCACTTATTGAGGAATAATATAGGGATAGTATAATAACCTACGTGATAGTTATGAAGAGAGGAGGAAGGGGGTGAGGATGAAGTGTGGGTTGGGGGGTATCGAGGGAGAGGTGAGGATCAAGTGAGAGAGACCTATCGGAGGAAAAATAATGAGGAATATTGTTTAATATTCCACATTCTGTATATGGGCCAGTGTTACCTAACATTACAATAATTCTGGCAACTGGTCACAGGCATACGCCATTTAAGAATAATTAAAAAGAGTCATATATATATATATATATATATATATATATATATATATATATATATACTAATGTAAGAAAGGCGTATATATACGGGATTAAGAGGAAGACAAGAAGCGTATGACTGAGGGTTATAAGGTCATAACCAGCAGCGACATTAATGAGGCCCCGACAGAGAGCTGAATTAATTAAGGTAAATTGTGATTTGTTAGATGGTTGAGGTGAGTGTGTGAAGGCTAGCTCACCCACCACCACAAGGTCGAGTCCACCCAACATCTGCGTGTGAATGTCGTCCTTGTTGACCTGTGTTGGGTATAGTCTTGACTCTTGCCTCATTACCCCTGTCTATATATTATATGATTAGAACTTATATATATAAGTTCTAATCATATAATATATACACAGGGGTATATTTCTCTCAGCGTATATATTCAGAGTTTAATGTCTATTTTAGGATTAAGGTATTCTTGTCTGGTGTGAAAAAAGTTGCTTATAGTCTTAATGATCCTCGTGTAGCCAACAGAGAGAAACCTTCCCTATATAAAGTTGTTGTGTACCTGTGTATTCTTGTTATTACTGTGTGTAGTGCAACATTATGTGGAACGACACTTGACGAGCTGCGGACACCGACACTGTGCCAGGTGTCACCGACACTGTGCCAGGTGCCACCGACACTGTGCCAGGTGTCACCGACACTGTGCCAGGTGTCACCGACACTGTGCCAGGTGTCACCGACACTGTGTCAGGTGCCACCGACACTGTGCCAGGTGTCACCGACACTGTGCCAGGTGCCACCGACACTGTGCCAGGTGTCACCGACACTGTGCCAGGTGTCACCGACACTGTGCCAGGTGCCACCGACACTGTGCCAGGTGCCGCCGACACTGCCAGGTGCCACCGACACTGTGGCAGGTGCCACCTCATGGCAGGAATACCACCAACTGTAGAAAAATTCACATAAATGCAATATAATTCGATCCTTTATTGATTAATTTTGGCCCCACACAATGGGCTTTATTAAGTACATGACTACATGCCTGTGTAGTCGTTTGTGACTTGATAAAGCTCACTGTCTGGGCGAAACGTAGTAAGTACCTATTTTTACATCGTGTCGGTATTTTATACCAATTATCTCCACGTACTGTACTTTAAAGGAAGGCTCTGAAAGGCTCTGGAGACTCGAGAAAGCTCATAAAATCTTGGCAGACTGACCGACCGGCAGGATGAGAAATCAGGTACAGGAGCCTTGTTGATGTACTATCACCCGTCTTAGTGTTTTACGCACATACCCTGACTTTGGTCGCTCTTATAGAGTGTGTAGTCGCCTATTTGTGGTTGTAGGGGTCGATTCACAGCTCCTGGCCCCGCCTCTTCACTGGCCGCTACTCGGTCACTCTACCCGCTCCATGAGCTTTATCATACCTCTCCTTAAAGCTCTAAATCTTTCTCAGTTCTTAATATAGTTATTGCTGGTTTAAATCTTGCAAAAACAGAAGGTTTGTCTTTATCGTGTGAACTTGTTTGACCATTTCCCCTACAGTCTCCACCATTTTCCTATTGTTCCAGTAGTCCTTCTGCTATTTGGTGGCAGGTAGTACTAGATTACTACCACTACTACCCATGTAGTTCTATCTTACTACTACTACCACTTATACTATTACTGCTACTGCTGCTGCTGCTGCTGCTGCTGCTGCTGCTGCTGCTGCTGCTGCTGCTGCTACTGCTGCTACTGCTACTGCTGCTACTGCTGCTGCTGCTGCTGCTGCTGCTGCTGCTGCTGCTGCTGCGGCTGCTGCTGCTGCTGCTGCTGCTGCTGCTGCTACTGCTGCTACTGCTGCTACTGCTACTGCTGCTGCTACTGCTGCTACTGCTTGTGTTCCCGGGTGTTATTATGTCAACTATATCGTCTTTCTACTCCCCTGTTTATCCTTCGAGCTCTTTCACCCTCCCTTAATATCATATTATCAATACCATTCCTTCCCTGTCTGTTATCTCATTTGCCTCAGTATTTGATATCCTGCTGGAAATATTACATTTGATATTGTTTCGCTTAATTTTGTCTCTGCTAGTCGTTCATATAATTCACTGATTTTGTTTCAGATTTCTTCTGATTAGTAATATCTTAGTCGATCAGACCAGTAATCGGGAGGCCTGGTCTAGGACCGGGTCGTAGGGGCGGAGCCCCCCGGTAACGATGTAAGGAAATTGCTAATGCTGTTCCATGCTCAAGGGTGAGGGGTTACAGGGAGGGATCTTAGACAGTCAAGGAGTGTGGTTGGGGGTTGGAGCGGTAGTGAGTGATGTTGTGGACAGTTTTCCTAATGTATTGACAAGGTGGAAAACGTGTGGTAATTCTTTAAGTATAGGTTATGAATACTTTGAGGAAATGTTTGTATTGATACGTTACAAAAGGATGTGTGTGTGTGTGTGTGTGTGTGTGTGTGTGTGTGTGTGTGTTTGGAAGGGTGTGTGGATGTGGGTGGAGGCATGGTGGGAAGGGTGTGGATGTGGGTGGAGGCATGGTGTGAAGGGTGTGGATGTGGGTGGAGGCATGGTGGGAAGGGTGTGGATGTGGGTGGAGGCATGGTGTGAAGGGTGTGGATGTGGGTGGAGGCATGGTGGGAAGGGTGTGGATGTTATTGTCCCTGTGTGAGGGTGATCAACAGGGAAGTCATTGATGAGGAGAAAAATTCTCTTCTAAGTCTCTCCTGTTGCTCCTCCTTGTGAGTTTCGTCAAGTTAACTTCCTTCAATCATTCCTCTGTTTACATTCATCATGCCCGGGACTAGTTTGAATGCAAACCTTTGGATTTTTGCGTGCTTCTATATATCCTTGACTAGGTGTCATCTCCTTGATCTATACTGTTAGGGTTGAGGTCATTCAGGGAACCCTAAATGAGGTCATTTAGGGATCATCAACTATGCCATTGACGTAAAATGAAGTTATTCAAGGACGCTAAACGAGATCATTCAGGTTCCGAACTGGTTTCAGACTGGCTCGTAACGATCGTTTCATTTTCTGGTCGCAGTGCTCTGCTCAGTGCTGACGGCCCCGTTCAGGGCAGGAGAAATAGCAGAGCTGGAACAAATCCAGAGATCGTTTACGGCTCACATTGAGCCATTGAAACATCTAAATTGTTAGGGAACGCCTTCAAGTCTTGAACATGTACTCATTGGAGCGGGGAGAGAGATACATGATAATATATAATGGAAAGTATTTGAGGGCCTGGTCCCAAATCTGCACACTGCCATAACAACATACTGGAGTAGAGATATGGAGAAAGTGTAAAATAAACCCAGTGAGGAGCAGGGGTGCGGTGGGGACAATACGGGAGCACTGTATTAACATTCGGGGTCCCAGACTATTCAACATCTTACCAGAAGATATCGAAACACGGCTGGAACCAGTGTAGAAGCCTTCAAGGGAAACTGACAAATATCTTACCAGGTGCCAGATCAACCAGGCTGTGATGGATATGTGGGAGCGGGCCTCCAGCAGCAACAGCCTGGTTGACCAGGCAAGCACCAGACGAGCCTGGCCCATGGCCGGGCTCAGAGAGTAGATACTCTCGAAACTCTTCAAAGGTATATCAAAGGTATATCAAAGGCAGTTTTCCCGTCAACAATTTCACATTAATTATTTTCACGAAGTTCATGATTTCAATGTGAATTTCCTGTAATGAATGATTTTCTTTTTATTTCAGACGCATCGTCTTCCATGAGCCTGGGTACAAGCGAGGGTCATTGGTCCTCCTACAGCGGGTCACACTACTCTTCCTATATCCCAGGTCAGTCCTCCAGGTCACTGCTAGTCTGTCCTGGATAGTACAGGTGGAAGGGGAGACACTACTGCTCTCACCTGGTTTCGTTAGCCAGGTTCACCGCTAGTTTGTGTCCTCGTTAGTTAACTCTACACTACATAGACTTTAGCGCAGAGTTACCTAGTGTATTATTCAAACTACTGAAACATTCTTTGTCCCTTAGTTCGATTGGTAGCGCACTCAGCTCACACACTGAGATCCGTGGTTCGATCCCCGGTACGGATGGAAGTATTAGGGCGTGTTTCCTTAAGACACCTGCTGTCTCTGTTCACCTAGCAGTAAAATAGGTACCTGGGTGTTAGTCGACCGGTGTGGGTCGCATCCTGGGGATAATTTTGACCTAATTTACCCGAAATGCTTTGTGTAAGGGGCTTTCTACATAGCAGTATGTCTTTGATGTCAGCTATGGTCTCTATACCTTGTACTTGTAAAAATAAAGATTATTATTATTATTATTATTATTATTATTATTATAAGTTTTGTTGACTGTTATGTCTCTCTCATTAGCTCTCATTTTCATGACCCAAATTATATTTGTGCCCACAGGATGGGTACGGGGTGCATAATAAAGATATTAAACTAACTCTATCTCTTCTCAGTCATATTTAAGCCTTTCTTTAATTTTAATTCATCTTGCATATCATCTCACATATTACAACATATTATATGGTATTTAACTTTGCATAGGATATATACACTGAGAAGTGCGTGTCTCTCTGCGTATATACACTGAGAAGTGCATGTCTCTCAGCGTATATACACTGAGAAGTGCGTGTCTCTCTGCGTATATACACTGAGAAGTGCGTGTCTCTCAGCGTATATACACTGAGAAGTGCGTGTCTCTCTGCGTATATACACTGAGAAGTGCGTGTCTCTCAGCGTATATACACTGAGAAGTGCGTGTCTCTCAGCGTATATACACTGAGAAGTGCGTGTCTCTCAGCGTATATACACTGAGAAGTGCATGTCTCTCAGCGTATATACACTGAGAAGTGCATGTCTCTCAGCGTATATACACTGAGAAGTGCGTGTCTCTCAGCGTATATACACTGAGAAGTGCATGTCTCTCAGCGTATATACACTGAGAAGTGCGTGTCTCTCAGCGTATATACACTGAGAAGTGCATGTCTCTCAGCGTATATACACTGAGAAGTGCGTGTCTCTCTGCGTATTAATCCCTATTTAAGGAATTATAAAATTATTTTCTGGTGATGAAAAGGTTTCGTGACCTTAATGACCTTAGTGTAGTCTATAGTCTTTATAGCAAATTAACCAACCATTCGTGTATTGATCCACTAACATCTAGTTTAACATTGATATTTGTTGATGGTCTGTCAGTGTTGATGTGTGTTGAACTGTCAGTGTTGATGTGTGTGTTGAACTTGTCATTGTTGATGTGTGTGTTGAACTGTCAGTGTTGATATGTTTGTTGAACTTGTCAGTGTTGATGTGTGTGTTGAACTGTCAGTGTTGATGTGTGTGTTGAACTGTCAGTGTTGATGTGTGTGTTGAACTGTCAGTGTTGATGTGTGTGTTGAACTTGTCAGTGTTGATGTGTGTGTTGAACTGTCAGTGTTGATGTGTGTGTTGAACTGTCAGTGTTGATGTGTGTGTTGAACTGTCAGTGTTGATGTGTGTGTTGAACTTGTCAGTGTTGATGTGTGTGTTGAACTTGTCATGTTGATGTGTGAACTGTCAGTGTTGATGTGTGAACTTGTCAGTGTTGATGTGTGTGTTGAACTGTCAGTGTTGATGTGTGTGTTGAACTTGTCAGTGTTGATGTGTGTGTTAAACTGTCAGTGTTGATGTGTGTGTTGTTAATGTGAGAACCGAAGACGGTTGCATCAGTAACAGAGATTGTCTTACCACCTGACAGGGAGTCTGACTGGAGGCAACACCTCCTCTCTACAGAGTGGATTCCCCTCCTCACAAACCCTGGGTTACAGCAGTGACCTCACCCAGCAAGTGAACCCCCTCGACTCCACCTCCTCGCACCTCTCGTCAGGTAATATCTCCATTTATTTTACCCTTGGGCCTTGAGTCACTGTACACTTATCAAGGATAAGGGACCACCTTCTTTCTAGGCTGAAAGACTGACCACATTATTTCAAGGGTGAGGGACTGACTACCTTCTTTCAAGGGTGAGGGACTGACTACCTTCCTTCAAGACTGAGGGACTGACTACCTTCCTTCAAGACTGAGGGACTGACTACCTTCCTTCAAGACTGAGGGACTAACTACCTTCCTTCAAGACTGAAGGACAAACCACTTTCTTTCAAGACTGAGGGACTGACCACCTTCTTTCAAGACTGAGGGACTGACTACCTTCCTTCAAGACTGAGGGACTAACTACCTTCCTTCAAGACTGAGGGACTGACTACCTTCCTTCAAGACTGAGGGACTGACTACCTTCCTTCAAGACTGAGGGACTGACTACCTTCCTTCAAGACTGAGGGACTGACTACCTTCCTTCAAGACTGAGGGACTGACTACCTTCCTTCAAGACTGAGGGACTAACTACCTTCCTTCAAGACTGAGGGACTGACTACCTTCCTTCAAGACTGAGGGACTAACTACCTTCCTTCAAGACTGAGGGACTGACTACCTTCCTTCAAGACTGAGGGACTGACTACCTTCCTTCAAGACTGAGGGACTGACTACCTTCCATCAAGACTGAGGGACTGACTACCTTCCTTCAAGACTGAGGGACTGACTACCTTCCTTCAAGACTGAGGGACTGACTACCTTCCTTCAAGACTGAGGGATTAACTACCTTCCTTCAAGACTGAGGGACTGACTACCTTCCTTCAAGACTGAGGGACTGACTACCTTCCTTTAAGACTGAGGGACTGACTACCTTCCATCAAGACTGAGGGACTGACTACCTTCCTTCAAGACTGAGGGACTGACTACCTTCCTTAAAGACTGAGGGACTAACTACCTTCCTTCAAGACTGAGGGACTGACTACCTTCAAATTCAAATTCTTTATTTCTAGTAATATACATAGTGGGGTGTAATTATAGTAATGTACATTTTATGAAGTAGATATTATAAGATGGCCAATAATATGCCTAGGTATGCCTAGGCTTTTCAGGCAGTCTTATGATAGGTCTTACTCAATAGTGACACAATGATTATACTGATAGTAAGGTTAGGTAATTGTAGTGATTAATTAGGTTTACAATATTAAGGTATTGAAATTTAAACATTTAAGAATTAAACAATTAGTTTAAGAATTTAACAATTAGTTTAAGAATTTAACAATTAGTTTAAGAATTTAACAATTAGTTTAAGAATTTAACAATTAGTTTAAGAATTTAACAATTAGTTTAAGAATTTAACAATTAGTTTAAGAATTTAACAATTAGTTTATATATTAATGGTAAAGGTGATGTATTGGCATAATACCGTTTCTATATTGGAGTGTCTTAGGCAAACTTATGACTAGCTTAAGAATTATGAAGCAATAGTTGTATTAGAATTTTGGTCAGCCATGTGAAATTAAGGGGAATCACATATATCAGTGTCTTTTGCTGTGGATATGTGCAAGATAAAGTAGTTTTCATGTGGTTAGCTACCGGTTGGGTGCGTAAGTGAGATAATATGTTTTTTAACGGTGCTTTTGAAAGTGGAGATTGTGTCTGCAGTTCTAGAGTTTTCAGGCATGGTGTTCCAGATTTTAGGCCCTTTTATGCGCATTGAATTTTTGTATAGATTTAGTCAGACACGGGGAATATCAAAGAGATGTTTATGTCTGGTATTATGTCTATGGGTCCTGTCACAACTGTCAAGAAAGTGTTTCCTTCAAGACTGAGGGACTAACTACCTTCCTTCAAGACTGAGGGACTGACTACCTTCCTTCAAAACTGAGGGACTAACTACCTTCCTTCAAGACTGAGGGACTGACTACCTTCCTTCAAGACTGAGGGACTAACTACCTTCCTTCAAGACTGAGGGACTAACTACCTTCCTTCAAGACTGAGGGACTAACTACCTTCCTTCAAAACTGAGGGACTAACTACCTTCCTTCAAGACTGAGGGACTGACTACCTTCCTTCAAGACTGAGGGACTAACTACCTTCCTTCAAGACTGAGGGACTAACTACCTTCCTTCAAGACTGACGGACTGACTACCTTCCTTCAAGACTGAGGGACTAACTACCTTCCTTCAAGACTGAGGGACTAACTACCTTCCTTCAAGACTGAGGGACTAACTACCTTCCTTCAAGACTGAGGGACTGACTACCTTCCTTCAAAACTGAGGGACTAACTACCTTCCTTCAAGACTGAGGGACTGACTACCTTCCTTCAAGACTGAATGACTAACTACCTTCCTTCAAGACTGAGGGACTGACTACCTTCCTTCAAAACTGAGGGACTAACTACCTTCCTTCAAGACAGAGGGACTGACTACCTTCCTTCAAGACTGAGGGACTAACTACCTTCCTTCAAGACTGAGGGACTAACTACCTTCCTTCAAGACTGAGGGACTGACTACCTTCCTTCAAGACTGAGGGACTAACTACCTTCCTTCAAGACTGAGGGACTAACTACCTTCCTTCAAAACTGAGGGACTGACTACCTTCCTTCAAGACTGAGGGACTGACTACCTTCTTTCAAAACTGAGGGACTAACTACCTTCCTTCAAGACTGAGGGACTGACTACCTTCCTTCAAGACTGAGGGACTAACTACCTTCCTTCAAGACTGAGGGACTAACTACCTTCCTTCAAGACTGAGGGACTGACTACCTTCCTTCAAGACTGAGGAACTGACTACCTTCTTTCAAGACTGAGGGACTAACTACCTTCCTTCAAGACTGAGTGACTAACTACCTTCCTTCAAGACTGAGGGACTAACTACCTTCCTTCAAGACTGAGGGACTGACTACCTTCCTTCAAGACTGAGGGACTGACTACCTTCTTTCAAAACTGAGGGACTGACTAAATTCCTTCAAGACTGAGGGACTGACTACCTTCCTTCAAGACTGAGGGACTAACTGTCTCATCATCCACTGTCTCCAGTATATAATCTCTGTGTCCGGCATGTGTTAGTACTGTGTGATACACTGCACAGATGGGGTGTTAATACAGTGTACATCTGTAAGCATGCAGGTCTAGGAAGAGTTGTATTACAGGTGTAGTAACAGGTGTTGTGTTGGAGGTGTAACAGGTTTTGGGTTGTAGGTGCAGTAACAGGTGTTGTGTTGCATGTGCAATAAGTGTTGTGTTACAAGTGTAATAACACGTGTTGTGTTACAGGTGTAATAACAGGTGTTGTGTTACACGTGTGATAACAGGTGTTGTGTCACAGGTGTAATAACAGGTGTTGTGTTACAGGTGTAATAACAGGTGTTGTGTTACACGTGTGATAGGTGTTGTGTTACAGGTGTAATAACAGGTGTGATAACAGGTGTTGTGTTACACGTGTGATAGCAGGTGTTGTATTACAGGTGTAATAACAGGTGTTGTGTTACAGGTGTTATGGAGAACTCCCCCAGCTCCGGGGGTGACTACGAGGGTCTGGGGTCGCTGCCTGGGGCAGGACATTCCCCGCCTCGCCACGAGTACATGCTGGCGCGCTACTCTTCGCCAGATCCTCGCCACAATACCCAGAGCGCAGACCCTCGCCAGGACCTCTCCTGCGCACCTTACACGCCCCCCGCTACCTCCTCCAACGCCGCCGCCGCCTCCTCCAGCGTGGGCGGCCTCCTGGCGGGGGCGTCATCCTCTACGGGCGGCGGCGCAGGTGGCGGTGTGATACCAGCGACAGGGACGGTAGGTGGCACTGGTACCTACCCTGGGTACCTAGGTTCCGGCTACTACACTGCCACCACCACGGCGCAAGGGTACCTATCCCCTAGCGTATCCCTGCTATACCCACATTTGTACCCACAGCAGGGGCAGCTATCTCTGCTTGACCCCCGTCAAGCACCCACGGACCAGTACACTGCCGCCAGTACCACCGGTCAGAGAGACTACAGTCGTAACGATGGGTACCGCGACATGTCTGGTACTGGGGCGACCACCCCAGTACCCCACCAGGGCATGATAAATGCCCACATGACGCCAGATGATACCCTCCACGCTGCCCACGTTCACGATCGCTACATGAGCAATGGTACTCGCGCAGGAGGACCTTCCCCGAATGATCCATCCGTCTGGAGGCCGTATTAGTGACCAAGATGGTGGTATTAGTGAACAAGACGAAGGTATTAGTGAACAAGATGAAGGTATTAGTGAACAAGATGGAGGTATTAGTGACCAAGATGGTGGTATTAGTGAACAAGACGAAGGTATTAGTGAACAAGATGAAGGTATTAGTGAACAAGATGGAGGTGTTAGTGAACAAGATGGTGGTATTAGTGAACAAGACGAAGGTATTAGTGAACAAGATGAAGGTATTAGTGAACAAGATGGAGGTATTAGTGAACAAGATGGTGGTATTAGTGAACAAGACGAAGGTATTAGTGAACAAGATGAAGGTATTAGTGAACAAGATGGAGGTATTAGTGAACAAGATGGTGGCATTAGTGAACAAGATGGAGGTATTAGTCAGCAAGATGGTGATATTAGTGAACAAGAGGGAGGTATTAGTGAGCAAGATGATGGTATTAGTCAGCAAGATGGTATTAGTCAGCAAGATGATGGTATTAGTCAGCAAGATGGTGGTATTAGTCAGCAAGATGTTGGTATTAGTCAGCAAGATGGTGGTATTAGTCAGCAAGATGGTGGTATTAGTCAGCAAGATGGTGGTATTAGTCAACAAGATGGAGGTATTAGTCTGTATAAATTAGGTGTTCCCTGTCACTCAAGGTTACCTATTACTCAAGGTTCCCTGTTACTCAAGGTTCCCTGTCACTCAAGGTTCCCTGTCACTCAAGATTCCCTGTCACTCAAGGTTCCCTGTCACTCAAGGTTCCCTGTCACTCAAGGTTCCCTGTTACTCAAGGTTCCCTGTCACTCAAGGTTCCCTGTCACTCAAGGTTCCCTGTCACTCAAGGTTCCCTGTCACTCAAGGTTCCCTGTTACTCAAGGTTCCCTGTCACTCAAGGTTCCCTGTCACTCAAGGTTCCCTGTCACTCAAGGTTCCCTGTCACTCAAGGTTCCCTGTCACTCAAGGTTCCCTGTCACTCAAGGTTCCCTGTCACTCAAGGTTCCCTGTCACTCAAGGTTCCCTGTCACTCAAGGTTCCCTGTCACTCAAGGTTCCCTGTCACTCAAGGTTCCCTGTTACTCAAGGTTCCCTGTCACTCAAGGTTCCCTGTCACTCAAGGTTCCCTGTCACTCAAGGTTCCCTGTCACTCAAGGTTCCCTGTTACTCAAGGTTCCCTGTCACTCAAGGTTCCCTGTCACCGAAATCTCCCCCAAGACAGAATATACAGTCTTGAACAATGTGCATCTTGTGGTGACTGTTTATGTATCTTGTAGTGACTGTCTATGTATCTTGTAGTGAATGTATATGTATCTTGTAGTGACTGTTTATGTATCTTGTAGTGACTGTCTATGTATCTTGTAGTGAATGTATATGTATCTTGTAGTGAATGTATATGTATCTTGTAGTGACTGTTTATGTATCTTGTGGTGACTGTTTATGTATCTTGTAGTGACTGTCTATGTATCTTGTAGTGAATGTTTATGTATCTTGTAGTGAATGTTTATGTATCTTGTAGTGACTGTTTATGTATCTTGTAGTGACTGTTTATGTATCTTGTGGTGACTGTTTATGTATCTTGTGGTGACTGTTTATGTATCTTGTGGTGACTGTTTATGTATCTTGTGGTGACTGTTTATGTATCTTGTAGTGAATGTTTATGTATCTTGTGGTGATTGTTTGTGTATCTTGTAGTGACTGTTTATGTATCTTGTAGTGAATGTTTATGTATCTTGTGGTGATTGTTTGTGTATCTTGTGGTGACTGTTTATGTATCTTGTGGTGACTGTTTATGTATCTTGTGGTGACTGTTTATGTATCTTGCAGTGACTGTTTATGTATCTTGTAGTGAATGTTTATGTATCTTGTAGTGAATGTTTATGTATCTTGTGGTGATTGTTTGTGTATCTTGTAGTGACTGTTTATGTATCTTGTGGTGACTGTTTATGTATCTTGTGGTGACTGTTTATGTATCTTGCAGTGACTGTTTATGTATCTTGTAGTGAATGTTTATGTATCTTGTAGTGAATGTTTATGTATCTTGTAGTGACTGTTTATGTATCTTGCAGTGACTGTTTATGTATCTTGTAGTGAATGTTTATGTATCTTGTAGTGAATGTTTATGTATCTTGTAGTGACCGTTTATGTATCTTGTAGTGACTGTTTATGTATCTTGTGGTGACTGTTTATGTATCTTGCAGTGACTGTTTATGTATCTTGTAGTGAATGTTTATGTATCTTGTAGTGACTGTTTATGTATCTTGTTTGTGACTGTTTATGTATCTTGTGGTGATTGTTTGTGTATCTTGTGGTGACTGTTATATGTATCTTGTGGTGACTGTTTATGTATCTTGTAGTGACTGTTTATGTATCTTGTGGTGACTGTTTATGTATCTTGTGGTGACTGTTTATGTATCTTGTGGTGACTGTTTATGTATCTTGTAGTGACTGTTTATGTATCTTGTTTGTGACTGTTTATGTATCTTGTAGTGACTGTTTATGTATCTTGTGGTGACTGCTTATGTATCTTGTGGTGACTGTTTATGTATCTTGTGGTGACTGTTTATGTATCTTGTAGTGACTGTTTATGTATCTTGTAGTGACTGTTTATGTATCTTGTGGTGACTTTATGTATCTTGGAAACTTGCATTATCTTGCCTTTCACTTTATTTATTGTGACAGTAATGAAAAAATACGGTGATTGTATTGTTTTTTGTTTTTTTTGGTATGTATCACCGATGCCTTACAAGCATTATTTATCAGAGAAATACAGGAAGTTCTGTGTCTGTGTGATGGTGACAAGAAACATTTATGTGTACATGTATTAGAGTAAAGTACAACAGTTCAAGTGTGTGTGTGTGCATGGTGTAGATAGCAGTTTGCAACACAAATGCACAGTATTAACCACTCAAGCATCCCACCGCTGCCACCACTGCTAAGGACTTTCCTGAAGGAACTCGGCTTCCAGTAAGATTAGACAAAGAACGCTGAGAATGTGTTCTGTAAGACGGAGAACCATATATGTCCTGTCGCTAAGGTTAGTAGTGTTAGAGAGCCATGCTGGGACGACAGGAGAGACACTCTTTTGAAGGAGCGGCACTGTACTTAGACATGGCACGCAATGTCCAACGACCTCACTGGGCAAAACGTAAAGAATAATTATCTTCACTTGAAGACTCAAGTTTCGAGATTTCGCGGCCTCGAAGACCGTGAATGTGAGAGATGGTACCGTGTGAGACAAGAGGTACCACAGTCTCGCAATAAAGTGTAACCAGTATACGCTTTAAGACTCGGAGTAGTTTACCTTGTTGACTTGGCGAGCTTTGCGTATAAGCATTTAATTAAGAGAGGTTCAAAATGTGTAGTGTGTGTGTGAATGATTGAGCAAGTGTAACTGAGGTTCTCAAGTAGTAAGTCTTTGTAAGTAGGTGTAGTGTAACACACACTACTGCCCTGGTGTGACACTACTGCTCTGGTGTGACACTACTGCCCTGGTGTGACACTACTGCCCTGGTGTGACACTACTGCCCTGGTGTGACACTACTACTCCCAGTGTGACACCACTACTGCCCCGGTGTGATACTACTGTCCTCTCTCCTGGTGTGACACCACTCCTACCCCGGTGTGCTTCCATTGTTAACTTCCTAACTTAGTATGAGAAGAACTTGAAGTCAAGAAAACTCTCACAATCCTGAAACACTCGTAAGGTAAAACATAAGTTCGACTTGAGAACAAAAAGGCGCAATACAGTGAGTGGAACAACACACAAATAACTCGCACACGGGAGTCAGTGTGACTTTGTAAATGGTCCAAGATGGACCGAAACGTCGTCGTAAGCTCCTCCTATGTGCGGGTTATTTGTGTATAAGCTCGACTTTAAGAAAAAAAATGCTAAACAAACGTATCCACAGTGTTGAATGGATCTTGGCATCTAGATAATGGTCAATTAAAAACTCATAAAATGTAATGTTTGGGTAGAAGTGAGATGTATATTCGAGTACTGTGTTGCCTCTCAAAGTGTATTGTTGTCTGAATATTATATATTCAGGTATTGGTCTAGGTCGTCAGTGGTTTAGAACAATGTTATGACACAACCAGCAGGTGATGTTACACCGTTACATTTAGTAACTTGTTTATATTCCAGGTGTTGAGGATGTATTTGAAAATATATGGAAACTAGTTGGTTAGAATTTGTTATATGACGGACATGATGTTGAAAAAGCAACCTTGACTTGATGATGATTTCAAAGATATACTGAGTGTCATAGATGACTGCTATGGACAGAATATATACAAGAAGTGAATTTCTCTTTGTGTATAAACACTGAGAGTTCCGTCTCTCAATGTATATACAATGAGAGTTTACCTTGATCCTTATTTTAAGGGCTGAATTGTTTAATGTTAGTGTATAGGTGAATTATTGGCTTAATGAGCTAGGTGCAGTCGCCAGGCTTTAAACCTGACACACTAGACGACAGCATCGACACAGGTGTGAGGACGTCAGTGTTGCTCGTCCAGGACGGTGTTGGGACAAGTTCAGTACAAGTTTCACTATAATGTAAGCTCTCAGGTTTAACCATTGAATACTCCTACCACTCTCTGCTCAATCACACACCTGCTGCTTGTGACCACCCAACCACTGGTGGACAAAGGGCAGCTTTTTTTAATAATATCAACTGAGATTCAGTGCTTAAAAAATGTCGCAGTTGCTACATCGAAATGTTTGCTGCATCATTTTGGTGTAATAATGTATTAATTACCTTTAGTATAAATCGAGGGGAAAAAAATGCATAAGGCATTTTTTTTTTTTTTTTTGCAATCTCATATTAAAACGTGTAAAGGTTCTTGTCTAAGATGTGTTGACAGTCGGTGACCCTTTACATGTTTTGCTATATAAACTTTTGATCGTTCCTATAGGCTGTAGGGCAGCCCGCTACGAGTGCTACATAAGCAGGGTCTTGTAGAACTGACGCCATCTTGATAATATTTCAGCCACACATTATTATTATAATCAAGGGGAAGCGCTAAACCCGTAGGATTATACAGCGCCTATGGGAGGGGGGGGGAGATGGAAGGTATTCAGGCTTAATTCAGGGAACTGGAGCACAGATCTAATTCCCTAGATCAAGAGCCCCTCACCAGTTAAAACATTTAACTCCTAGTAATTCTCCCGGTATACGCTCTCCTAAAAAAATTAATATCATGCCGATCAAGTTGATGAGCAACGTGTGCAACACTAGGCATCATTACTGATGAAACATTTCGCCTGTGTTGCAGGCGAATACAGAGAATCACACTCCTGGAAACACTATACAAAGTGGCGAAGTAATCTGAAGAAATTAGTATATTGATACGTAGTGTTGCAAGCCTCGCTCTTCCCCATGTCAACACTACACGCCCTTTATAGTAAGATAATTGTCCGGTGTTGGGGCGGTGTTTCCAGCTGTTACCACAGGTGGCGTAGCCATCTGAGTGAATCTTTTAACGCCGATGTAGAGTAGTATCTGTAGACGTAGTGTTGGCCGGGTGTTGACTCACGAGATCGTAATAACTCGGTCCGTGAATAACAACACACGGTCTGTAACAATACACGGTATGTGAGTAACAACACACGGCCCGTAAAAAAAACCCAAAACGGTCCACGTGTAAAGTAAAAAAACACGGCCCGTAAATAACACACGGCCCTAAATAACAACACGGCCCGTAAATACACACGGCCGTAAACACACGGCCCGTAAATAACAACACACGGCCCGTAAATAACAACACACGGCCCGTAAATAACAACACACGGCCCGTAAATAACAACACACGGCCCGTAAATAACAACACAAAGCCCGTAAATAACAACAAACGGCCCGTAAATAACAACACACGGCCCGTAAATAACAACACAAAGCCCGTAAATAACAACAAACGGCCCGTAAATAACAACACACGGCCCTTAAATAACACACGGCCCGTAAATAACAACACACGGCCCGTAAATAACAACACACGGCCTGCAAATAACAGCACAAGGCCCGTAAATAACAACACAAAGCTCGTAAATAACAACAAGTAACAACACACACGGTCCGCTGGCTGAGAGTTTCAGGACTCTGCCATGGGATCAAATCCTCTCCTCCTCTTCCTCCCAGTTTCAGTAATTTGGCTGTGTATTATCTTCATGGTAAGTCAGTGTGTAGTGCTCATGTCGCTGCTGAAGTGAATTATTGCTTTAAGGATTGTACATAGCTACCTTGGCCCCCCCTGTAATGTCTCCAATTGTACTCTTCCAATTTAATATCAATAAAAGTACATTTTATAGAACGTGTTTTCTTTTTCCAATTTGACGAATTTGGTTGGTTACGGAGAGTCGTATAGGTCTACTAAGCGGCTGGCACCAGCAGGCAGGTTGAGCAGGCTGCCTGCCCGTCATGTACTACATGGATCATGCTGCCTGCCCGTCATGTACTACATGGATCATGCTGCCTGCCCGTCATGTACTACATGGATCATGCTGCCTGCCCGTCATGTACTACATGGATCATGCTGCCTGCCCGTCATGTACTACATGGATCATGCTGCCTGCCCGTCGTGTACTACATGGATCATGCTGCCTGCCCGTCATGTACTACATGGATCATGCTGCCTGCCCGTCGTGTACTACATGGATCATGCTGCCTGCCCGTCATGTACTACATGGATCATGCTGCCTGCCCGTCATGTACTACATGGATCATGCTGCCTGCCCGTCATGTGCTACATGGATCATGCTGCCTGCCCGTCATGTGCTACATGGATCATGCTGCCTGCCCGTCATGTGCTACATGGATCATGCTGCTGCCGTCATGTACTAATGGATCATGCTGCCTGCCTGTCATGTACTACATGGATCATGCTGTCTGGCCGTCATGTGCTACATGGATCATGCTGCCTGCCCGTCATGTGCTACATGGATCATGCTGCCTGCCTGTCATGTACTACATGGATCATGCTGCCTGCCCGTCATGTGCTACATGGATCATGCTGCCTGCCTGTCATGTACTACATGGATCATGCTGCCTGCCCGTCATGTGCTACATGGATCATGCTGCCTGCCCGTCATGTGCTACATGGATCATGCTGCCTGCCCGTCATGTGCTACATGGATCATGCTGCCTGCCCGTCATGTACTACATGGATCATGCTGCCTGCCCGTCATGTGCTACATGGATCATGCTGCCTGCCCGTCATGTACTACATGGATCATGCTGCCTGCCCGTCATGTGCTACATGGATCATGCTGCCTGCCCGTCATGTACTACATGGATCATGCTGTCTGGCCATCATGTACTACGTGGATCATGCTGCCTGCCCGTCATGTGCTACATGGATCATGCTGCCTGCCCGTCATGTGCTACATGGATCATGCTGCCTGCCCGTCATGTACTACATGGATCATGCTGCCTGCCCGTCATGTGCTACATGGATCATGCTGCCTGCCCGTCATGTGCTACATGGATCATGCTGCCTGCCCGTCATGTGCTACATGGATCATGTTGTCTGGCCGTCATGTACTACATGGATCATGCTGCCTGCCCGTCATGTACTACATGGATCATGCTGCCTGCCCGTCATGTGCTACATGGATCATGCTGCCTGCCCGTCATGTACTACATGGATCATGCTGCTCTGCCGTCATGTGCTACTGGATCATGCTGCCTGCCCGTCATGTGCTACATGGATCATGCTGCCTGCCCGTCATGTGCTACATGGATCATGCTGCCTGCCCGTCATGTACTACGTGGATCATGGTGCCTGCCCGTCATGTGCTACATGGATCATGGTGCCTGCCCGTCATGTGCTACGTGGATCATGCGTGCCTGCCCGTCATGTGCTACTGGATCATGCTGCCTGCCCGTCATGTACTACATGGATCATGGTGCCTGCCCGTCATGTACTACGTGGATCATGGTGCCTGCCCGTCATGTGATACATGGATCATGGTGCCTGCCCGTCATGTACTACGTGGATCATGGTGCCTCCCGTCATGTGCTACATGGATCATGCTGCCTGCCCGTCATGTACTACGTGGATCATGGTGCCTGCCCGTCATGTGCTACATGGATCATGGTGCCTCCCCGTCATGTGCTACACACCTCACTAACTGGGTTAAGTGCAACACCTAGTGACACTGGCAGTGAAACCTCAAATTTTGAAGTGGTTCCTAGGCTTGTGTTTGGAACATTTAAGTGGTTGCTGCAGTAATAATAATCTTACAAGTAATGTGTCTTGTACACTGCTGGGAGATTTTTAATGTATCGCCAGAGGATGGGAAGACATCAGAATAATTTTCTTTACATTTACAATAATATTGAAAGGTATGTGACTTGAAGATCGTCCAGGTTGGACCGAAACGTCATGAGGTTTCTCTCTAATTATGGGATTTTGGCGAAATGTACATTGATACATTTTGGTGTTAACAATAAGAGTAAAGTTGTGATAACTCTTAATGTTCACACTCTCAAATAAGTTCACTTTAATGTATATTAACATGTTCGCATACTCTAAATCTATGGAAACTAATACACAATATATTCTCACACTATTCAGTTTCACGGTAGCACTAGAAACACAGATATACCTCAACACTTTGTTTTATATACGTATAGTTTAACTGCAAACAACACAGACTTTAATGTTTACTTGTTGATTGCTAACCACGAACTTACAAAAAAAAAAAAAAATCTAGCCACAAAAGACTCGTAACTCGCAAAAGATTTAGGCATTAAATGGAGTAACGCTTTTAGAGGTACAAACAAACACGCTATCATATTATTGTACAAGTTAGTGAGAACACAGTACCCAACAAATGCTCGTAACACATTGCTAAATGATAGAGTATTGTCTATTATGCTCATTGTGCAGTCTTTCTTAAAAGCTCCGTGCTCAAGCTCTCTCCAAAGGTCACCTTGATATTATATATATATATATATATCACATCTGTAGAGTTTGGGTTATGAAATAATAAAAGTTTGTGTATATTGTGAGAATATAAGTATTATTGAAAAAAAAATCTGGAATACTAAGTAATATCCTACAAGTTTATATATCACACGGAAATCAAATATATTCTTTACATGCGACATATGTGTGACTAATGGGACAGTGTCTAGGAATATTTCATAACAAGTTTGATTTATGAATATTCATAATTGTCGCGAAAAAGATGATTCATGACACGAGGTTAGAATATCCTGTGGGAGCCTCATAGTCATCAACACACACTCTTATATCACCTCCATTGTTTGTCAACATCAACAATGTTTTGTATACTTTCTATGAAGTTTAACCAACCTCGTCCTGCTGCTAGAAACCTATAAAGTTAGGGGAAAATGTTCTCTATGTTTAAAAGCCTTCTTAAGAGAGTCTAGGTGTAAATATATGTGAACTAGTCATTTCCTAGTGAGAGCATAAAATACATCCTGAAAAGGTCGTTTCAAACCAATTACTATATACTTATTCTCAAGGGCGATGCCTTGATGCCAGTGAAGGATATATACATACATACATATATATATATATATATATATATATATATATATATATATATATATATATATATATATATATATATGGAATACTTAGGTAAGGCTCGAACCTTGGTCCTTGTAAATACCAAGCCAACGCTGTAACTACTTAGCCACGGAGCTTACAACCAGGAAAACTGATATAATTATATCAGATTATCAGATTATATCAGAAGCTTTCATGAACCACCTATTCAAATACCCCTCACAACCAGCTGTCTATAAGCTCAAGTCGTAACGAATACACAGAATATAGTCGTTCATTACGATTTACCTTGGGTTTATAGACTATCCGATTTTAAGTGGTATGAAAATTTGAGATTTTGGTCCGAGAAAGTATTATTTTTTCTTAAATAAAGCTTTCTCGCTCAGCTACTGATTCTGGTCTACATTAATCAAATTAATATCAATTTAATCCCTTCCATGGAGGTTCCGGTGACGGGTTCTGATGCAAAAAAATCAGCACTAACTTCCTTTATGTGTATCTAAGCTGACCGCCTCCCATTCTTCAGCGCTTAGTTATGATTATAATAATAATATGTGATGCTGGTGAGGGGCTCTTGATCTAGGGAATTGGATCTGTGATCTAGTTCACTAAATTAAGCCTGAATACCTTCCATCCCCCAACCCCACATGTGCTATATAATCCTATGGGTTAAGCGCTCCCCCATAATTATAATAATAATAATAGTTTTAGAGCTCCCCATTAATGTGATAACAATGTCTGTTTAAATATACCTACAAGAAAAATTCAGGAGACATAACTGGAATAGTGTAATGACTTGGGAAGGAATTGTTGCCGTCTGAAACGTTAATTATGTCTGGCAAACATGTGAGGCATCAGTCAGTTGAGGTGTTGAGCAGTTTATGGTGCTGGTGTTGTTGATGGTGACCTCAGAGGTGCTGGTGTTGATGGTGAACTCAGAGGTGCTGGTGGTGGCCTCAGAGGTGCTGGTGTTGATGGTGACCTCAGAGGTGCTGGTGTTGATGGTGACCTCAGAGGTGCTGGTGTTGATGGTGACCTCAGAGGTGCTGGTGTTGATGGTGACCTCAGAGGTGCTGTTGCGCCACAGCATCAATTGAAACAGTAAAATTTCAACATTTGCAGCATATACGAAGGAGAGGACCATGTCAGTGCCCTGGAAACTATGACCGCCATAACCAGGTAAGTGGTAGCGGGTAAAGTCAACAGACACCCACACTTAGGAGACGAACATTATCACTGATTTCACAATGGTCCAAGACAGACCGAAAACATCGTAATAGGTTTTCTCTCCTAAATGCGTTTTTTGTGAATTCTGAGAGGTAGACATGTGGTTACACTTGTGTCAAGTGTCTACAGACATGGCTGTAATAGGGTTGTAGGTGAACATAAGAATGGAGGAGCACTACTGTAGGCCTACTGGCCCATACTAGGCAGGTCTTTCTCAAATTCGACCGTTTCCACCCATATATTTGTCCAACTGTCTAAATTGTCAAATAGTGCCACTAAAATGAGTGTCTTGCATAGCTTTAAAAATACTTTGGACAGGTATATGGGTGGGAGTGGTTGGGTAAGACCTATGTAGTGTAGGCCAGTAGGCCTACTGCAGTGTTCTTATTTTTGTTTTATTATTTTAATTGACAAAGTCGGTCAAACAAATCAAAATGCACTAAAAACATTACTTTTTCGATTTTTTTGTCGTTTACAATGATATATATATATATATATATATATATATATATATATATATATATATATATATATATATATATATATATATATATAATATTACTGAATCTGACCTAATATAATTTTCCTTAATCCAACCCAACTATCCAAATGGCCTAAATTTAATATTACTTCAAATATATGTGTGTTAGTTAATTTTGAGACGTTGACTATTCTTTTTGGACTGAAAAAAAATACAATTTTTTTCTCTAACTTTAAAAAAAATATATATATATATATATATATATATATATATATACTATGCTTTTCAAGCTGTTTCAATAGTGTATGTTATGTGATGGATGGAAGTGTCAGGTGACGGGGGTAAGTGGCCCCCTTCACTTCAGGTTAATAGCTCATAGTGTATGTAGTGTTTTTAAGTGTCAACGTTTGTGATTTTTTTTTTTTTGGGGGGGGGAGGGCAGTTCCCTTCAGACGAGGTGTCTAGATGCTGGTGAAGGGCTCTTGATCTGAAAAAAGTGGAGTTACCATTTCTTATATTAAACCCGATTATCTCCCTTTTTCACAGGCGCTTCCCCGTGACTATAATAATTAATTGTCATTATTCATGACCTGCGCTGATAAACCAATGTTTATTAGACGAGTGTAGATATTAGTCACTCATGTACGAATTAAAGTTATCTTGATGTCATCTGGCAGATGAACCTTGATGTTGGTTCACCAGTAAGACGCATGTGCAAAATTAGGTATCTTTATTCTGAAATATTTCACCTATACAGTAGGATTCATCGATTGAATACAGAGGTGCAAGTATTTGTCCATTATTATTATAATCATGGGGGAGCGGTAAATCCGTAGGATTATACAGCGCACGTGGGGGGGGGGATGGAAGGTATTCAGGCTCAATTTAGGGAACCGGAGCACAGATCCAATTCCCTAGATCAAGAGCCCCTCACCAGCGTCAAGGAACCCCTCTTGAGGGGTAGTATTTGTCCAAATAATATCTCTGTATTAGACTGATGAACTCTATTGTGTAAGTGAAATATTTTTTTAATAAAAAAATACCTAACAGATAAATGTGTCTTTATCTGTTTTTGGTAATGTTATATTAATTATATTTATAATTTAAGTTTGGTGTTGATTGTGTACAGGTTGGAGGATGGGGAAGACTTTAGCTATCCCCTTCACTCCTTGTTAGTTTGGATCTAACGACACAAAATACGACATATTTTGTGTCGTTATGAACGACTGTATTTAATCCAGCTAAAGTTTAGGTATAAATGAGGTTCCCGGTGGGGAGGGGGGATCTTCTTGGCTTTCAGGTCAATTAATTAGTATTGTTTGACGCTCAGTTATTTCTTGACTTTCTGTTGTGCCGAGATTCTGCCAGGTTATGGGGAGGGAACGTTTAATTTTATAGTTGGTGTTAATGTTGAACTGAACGTCTCTGCAGGGCGATGCATTGGTTAGCAATACATTCTGTCTAACACTGGAGTCACCACTCGCCAAACTCTTGGCAGATATCAGATTCAGGCATGTTGAAAGTTGCATCATGTTGGCTGCTGGTAATGTGTGTCCTGTCGGCTAGTAGGTTTTTAGCACGAGCATTTTTCCGAGACATTACTTGGAAAGTCACAGGAGAGCGCTGACTGTTTCCAGTATGTGCCAGAGGCACAGTTCCGCTCGATTAGTTTGTAGGTAGTAGTACACTCCAAGTACCTGCAAATATTACTGAGTTAGGCCTGTGTTAAGCATTACATGCATGAATCAATAATCCTTCAGTCGGAGTTTAATTACATCATAATTTTAATTACTTTTCCACTATTTCCTATATCACTCTCACTGTCGACCCAATGCTCTTACTAGTGCAGTTTGCAAGTTATTAGAACGTTTGGAAAATAAACGTTTGGTGTGGTGAATAACTAAATGCTCAATAATAGCCCACAGGGAGAGACAAACTCAGAAGATTAATTGATCTGTATATTTCGAATCCCTTCTGGGATCCTCTTCAGCAGGTACACAAGTGAAAGGTGTGGAATCTGGAGATGCATAATCATCTTAATACTCGTCAATTTGGCTTTCGTAGGGGCCGAGCCACTATGGACCCCTTTACTCTGTTTAGGTACTTGTGTTCGTAATGCCTTTGCTAGTAAACACTTGGTTATAGCAGTCTTTTTTTGATATCGAAAAAGCGTTTGACACTACATGGTGTTATAACGTCTTGGTCCAAGCTCATTTCTTAGGCCTTCGGGGCAATCTGTATCCTTATTTATTAATGTAATGTAGAAGTACATGGTTTATATGGATTAAGTAGATGAGTTTCTGCACCAGTTAAGTGTCTATTTCCGAAACGTTTCGCCTACATGGTAGGCTTCGTCAATCGAATATGATAATGGTATACAATACCGATAGGTTAATAAGTAAGACACTACTGTTGCACATGTCTTTATTATTTTCTTCGGTCGAATACAGAAGCAGCCTACTGTGTAGGCGAAACTTTTCGGAAATAGAGAACTGTTTCACTCACCTACTTGCTGCAATGTGCACTATCAGTATAATGACACGGCCTAATAAGTTTTTTTTAATTTTTGATGCATAATACCTTGTTCCTCCCTTAACTTCTCTCAATACTCACATGGTACAGTTAGTTGGGTGGATGAACTTCTCACCAATGGTGGTACAGGAGTCATTAACATGTCGACACCCTGTAAGGGAACGCAAGTAAACATTACAACTCTTCCTTCAGCCATGAGATAGAGGGTTTTTCTAGAAAGTTACTAGAGGCAAGAGCATGGTTCATACAGGTGTGGGAAGGCTAAATACAAAGCGAGCCCTTGGTTTAGAGCTGCAAAGGCCAAAGGAAGGAGCAAAAGAGCATGAAAAAAATAGAGAATACAGAAGATGACAGAGAATCGGGAGGTAAGAAAAATATATACGAATGATTATGCAGGGATAAGAAGGGAAGCAGAAATTCGGTTATGTAATTATAAAACAAAGGTCAAATCAGAGCCAAAACTACTCTATCGCCACATATAGGAAGACCACTGTAATATAGCTGATGAAGGAAGAAGTACTCCAGTCACGATGGATAAGTTTACGAGGAATTTTGCAGATTTAAGAGGTATTCATTGAATGAGGGATGGTACTAGAAAGCAGGGGTGAAAGGGTTAACCAAGAGGAAGTGGATAGAATTTACGCGTCAGAGGAAGAAATGAAAAGAGTTTGATACATCAGAAACCATGGGGCCTGACGGCATTTTACCATGGATACTGAGTAGTGGAAGAATTGTGTGAATCTACACTAAAAATTTACTCGTCACCAGAGACTGGGAAGACTGCTGGACAGCTCTAAAACTGCAATATGGCCCCAGTATACAAGCATTAGAAAGAGACAAGAAGCACTGAATTACTGGCCGGTATCACTGACATTTATACTGTCTAAAGTAGTGGAAAACATAAACCACAAGTAATCAGGAAAATATTGGTTGAACACCTAGAAAGGAGGAATTTGTTACAGAATTAGCATAAATTTAGTGAAGGTAAGTTCTGCCTCACTAGCCTACTGAAGTTCTATGACAAAGAAAATCAAACAAGAAAGACAAGGATCGGTCGACTGCGTATTCTTGGTGACTATGATGGTGGTAGAGAAAATGGTAGAGTACACAGTCTCAGGAGTAGGTACCCAATAATGATGGTGACTAATTTGAGGCAGGGCCAGGAGCTGAGATTGAACCCCACAAACACAACTTGGTACACACACACACACACACACAAACACACACACACATAAATCAATAGTGTAAATAAAATGATATTTGCTGCATATCAGACACAAATAACACCTGATAAATCACAGACGTCATGTAGGGCTTGTAACTGCGGTATAAGATGTCTGGTAACGACGTGAGTGATGAATGTCTTTTTAAGTCCATCCTCCAAATTGATGGAGTCGTCCCCTCTTGTTAAGTGGTGGGAAGTAGTTCCTTAGTGTGTTAGTGGGAGAATAGGTGGACCAGTGGCGGGGATAACCGGGCCTAAATGTGCCAGTGGGCCAGGGGCGGTGATAGGTAGAAGGCAATAATTTTTCTCAGGATTATAACTAAGAGTAGGACTTATTTTTATTGGGATCCTCTAAGATTCATTCCGAAGTAGCTGACTTTCTCCTGGGTACCTGTTAACAACTATATGAACATGGGCTGGGGCTCAAATTCGCCTTCCCTTCCCCCCCCCCCCTCAGGCATCGTAGGTTGAGGAAGGGTCAGGAGCTGAGAGTCGACCCCTACATTAACAAACAATAAGTATCTACACACACATTAATATAACTAATTATGTATAATATATATATATATATATATATATATATATATATATATATATATATATATATATATGTCGTGCCGATTAGGTAAAACTTGCGATTTTGGCTTAAATAGCAACGCTCACCTTCCCATATAAGACAAGCGAAAATTTGTGTATGCAATAATTTCGCCAAAATCATTCTGAACATAACGAAAAAAATATATTTCATTGTGTTTGTTTATTATTAAATTAATGTTAACGTATCTAAAATATATTTAGTTGGATTAGGCTAAATTAAATTGCACTTGTTGTAATAAGGTTAGGTAGGTTTTCAAAGTTTCTCTTGATACAAAATTATAAATTCTTACATTAACATAAATGAAAAAAATATATCTTTAAACGTATAAGAGAAATTTTTAGAAAGGACTTAATTTTAGATGAGTTCTTGCTAATTGACCAGTTTTACCTAATCGGCACGACATATATATATATATATATATATATATATATATATATATATATATATATATATATATATATATATATATTTGCACCTCTGCTAGCATGTAATCACCTGTTTACATCTACGTCATTGCCGAAAATTCTACCCCTGAGACGAGAGCTGACCCTGGATGTCACTGGTTCAGTGGAGGGGATATTTAGTAGTTTGCATGGAGACCACTCAGTGGTTCAACACAACTGATGATAAGTTTCCAGAACTGAGCTGTTAGGTAAAGTATTTAGAGTATTTGTGAATAATTGTAAACCTTTTCCCTTCCAATGGAAATGTATTAATGCCGGTGAAGGGCTTTTGACTCAAGAAATTTTAGCAACCTTCCCATTGCTTGGATCAAATCGTACTGCCTCCAGTTCGCCAGGGGTGGTATGACCCCTATGGATTTAGCGTTCCCCCGTGAATTTAATAATATGAAGCAGCTGTGAATTGTTTCAGATACGTCAGAGGTCAAGCTTTATGTTACCGTGTTGACCAGTAGGCCTGGTTTAAGACCGGGTCGTGGTGGCGATAAACCATACACAGGTAAATCTCTGATAAATCACATGTAAAACCCGAGGTCTCGCTTGCACTCAAAAATATTCGTTGCCTACAAGACTGTACATACACGAACATATTCACCAGATGATTGCTGCAAGTCTTAAGGAAAACATTATAGTAAATCACCACGATAACGTTCTCAAACATCAGCAAATATGAGGAGGTAAACAAATATTTTGTGTAAAAATATGAGCTACGTTCATAGCTTTGCTTCGCTTATTGATCACGAAATGTAAACTCTTTATACAACATGAAAGAAACCTAGTTTTTGGGTAGCAGATTTTTCTCCTGGTCTCGCCTAGTACATTTGTTGAAGTAGATCTAGTATACTTACTGAAGCCTGAAATAATGATCGTTCTTTCAGGTAAGAATCATTCATAAACTGTCAGCATTTAACACTCATATATAAAGTATGATATAGTGCAACACGCTTGACTGTCAGAGAGGTCAAAACAGTGTTGTCAAGGCAGCATTCTCCTACTGCGATAAATTTATAACTATTTCAAGGGGAGTGCCTTGATACCGTTGTATGGATCTTAATCCAAGGACTTGGAACTACCCCTCCCTAGGATCAACCCTGATTGCCTCCCATTCCCTGGCGGGTATTTTGGTAACACTGAAAAAATCACTTGACTCGGGTCTTAATGAGGTGATTAGTATAATGGCACTTAAAACAGTTGTTATATACTTTTCATGACTAAAGAGAATGAATAGAAGAGGAAGCTCACGTTAAAACTGATTCATAATGCTTTTTTAAGGGGTCTTTTGCGGTATGTGTTATCAGGAGGGCATTAAATGTTTTTCTTTATAGTGATTTATTGTAGTTTATACTCCTTATGGCAGAATATTTCTCACCAACTGGTCAACTACATAAAATCTTCCTCATTTTCGTCACTTAACTGCTGGAACATTATTCATCCCTGACAGAATTATAATAGGTTGGAAGTGTCTGTGTACTCGCCGATTTGTGGTTGCAGGTTTGTGGTTATGTGCAATTACCTATTTTCGTCCCCATTTGAGTTTGCAGAGGATGGGGAGGGAGAGCTGAGATTTTGATTCCACCTCGAGCCTTGACACGCTAACCGTATACAGTTCCAATTTATCAACATTCTTACGTTGAAGCAATACTTCCTAATACCTCTGATTTATTTGGAGGGTAATTGCCGACTATGCTCCCTTATCCTTTCATGATTTATCTCTTATGTAGTCGATTTGATTCCGTGAGTCATCACCCCTGAGGGCCGTACCTAGACCAGGCCTCTTCCCTTTGTAATATTTCATGTATCGTGATCACCTCCCTCCTCCACTCCTACAACCAAAAATAAAGCCCGATTCAGGAGAATTATCATCAGACCTTAAAAGTCTTCAGGTGTCCCGTGGCTCGATCGCTAGCGCACTCAGCTCACACACTAAGGTCCGGAGTTCGAATCTTCTCCGGTACGGTTGGAAAACATTAGGACGTGTTTCCATAAGACACCTGCTGTCCATGTTCACCCATCAGTGTAAAATTGGTACCTGGGTGTTAGTCGACTGGTGTGGGTTGCATCCTGGGACAAAACTGACCTAATTTGCGGGAAATGCTCAGCATAACAAGCGGCTTTCTATATAGTAGTATGTCATTGATGTCAGCTATGGTCTGTATACCATGTACATGTACTTGTAGTAAATAAAGATATTATTATTATTAAGAGGGAACCATAAATTCTTGGCTTTTCTTGAAATTGCTACGTTGTTCTGGGTCTTCCTAGCATCAGTAGCCTGACTGATAAGATTATAAACTAGGACCGGTCTGGGACCAGGTCACTAGGGCAGGTCTGGGACCAGGTCACTAGGGCAGGTCTGGGACCAGGTCACTAGGGCAGGTCTGGGACCAGGTCACTAGGGCAGGTCTGGGACCAGGTCACTAGGGCAGGTCTGGGACCAGGTCACTAGGGCAGGTCTGGGACCAGGTCAATAGGGCAGGTCTGGGACCAGGTCACTAGGGCAGGTCTGGGACCAGGTCACTAGGGAAGTAGCCCTCTGAATCACTAGTAAGTAGGTACACAAACCTACCTTTATGGAATACCATAGTTTTTCATTTGATATTTTGAATAAGATAAAAACATTAGTAGTTACCTGAAGCAGTCGTGGTAGTTGTGGTAGCAGGGGTTGTTGTAGGGACTGTGGGTTCAGTGGCAGTAAGGAGGGTGGTGAGCATATCTGCACCTGTAGTAATGACGGCTATACTAGTAGTGGTAGCTACAGCAATCCCACCAGCAGTAGTGGTTGAGGTGGTGATGTTGGTCGTTGCTGGAGTGGTTGAGGTGGTGATGTTGGTCGTTGCTGGGGTGGTTGAGGTGGTGATGTTGGTCGTTGCTGGGGTGGTTGAGGTGGTGATGTTGGTCGTTGCTGGAGTGGTTGAGGTGGTGATGTTAGTCGTTGCTGGGGTAGTTGAGGTGGTGATGTTGGTCGTTGCTGGGGTGGTTGAGGTGGTGATGTTGGTCGTTGCTGGGGTAGTTGAGGTGGTGATGTTGGTCGTTGCTGGGGT
Source organism: Cherax destructor (assembly GCA_009830355.1). Lineage (NCBI taxonomy): Eukaryota > Metazoa > Arthropoda > Malacostraca > Decapoda > Parastacidae > Cherax > Cherax destructor. The sequence goes on along the minus strand of WNWK01000168.1, from coordinate 528,210 downwards.
GGTTGAGGTGGTGATGTTGGTCGTTGCTGGGGTCGCTGTGGTGTTAGTGCCCTGGCCAACAGAGATGTGAGGTGAAGAAGATTAGATGTCTGCAGCAGAAGAGCGCATTTATCGAACATGGATCATGTTTATTATTATTGTTATAATCATAACTAAGCGCTAAACCCACAAGAGTCATACAAGGCTGATGGACCATGTTGAATAAATGTGTTTATGAAGCTCTTTCTAGTTATTGGCTGCATGATGTCACTTTGAATATCTAATTATTTCAGGTAAATCTAATTTACAATACATATCTCGCCGCCCTAAGTGTCCCTTTTGAAATTCAATGATATTAAATATTTGTTTCACATTCATATAAGAATTTGATGGAATAAGGGAAAAATATATTCAATGACAATTTTTTTTCAACTTTCTACACAGAAAATATCGTCCGAATATCTCTCCAAATCTTATATATGACTGTGTAAGGATATCTGCCACAGATCATTCACGACGTATTCCATGAAAAATTTGCCATTTTCGGTGAAAAAGCCTTCCCATTGCCATTCTCGGTAAATGGTTGGTTAATGGGGTTGGAAATAAATAGGGGTTTAAAGCCTATTAACTAACTGGGGTCATTAATTTAGGCTGCAGCCAACCTTTTCACCGGACAAAAATACTTTAATCCCTAAAATAGGGGATTGAAAGTAAACTCTCATCATATATACGCTGAGAAACATATATTTCTCGTTGTATATTCATCCTGTGCCCTAAAATGTAGTTATTTTATTCGTTAGGAAACGGGACAAGTTAATTACTAATGGGTCATTTAGAGGACACATTAGTAATCAGCCACATGCTTACTGATTTTACAATAACGTGAAAGCATATAACAGTAAGATCACAATCACCGTAACACCACCTCTACCATTTTTCAAATTAGTTCTTTCTACAAGTACATGTACATGGTATACAGACCAAAGCTGACATCAATAACATAGTACTATTTAGAAAGCCCCTTGATTATGCAGAGCATTTTGGGCAAATTAGGTCAGTTTTGTCCCAGGATGCGACCCACACCAGTCGACTAACACCCAGGTACCCATTTTACTGATGGGTGAACATAGACAACAGGTGTAAGTTGTTTTATCAACCCCGTGGGTTTACCGCTTCCTATGGATGATATTCTAAATCAGTGTATGTAAATTCCCTTCCCCAGGTAAGTAGTTGTCTAGTGTTGAAGTTGTGGCCCCTTCATCATTGCTGTGTGATATTGTTAGTGTGACTTTGTTAATGGTTTAAGTCAGACCGAAACGTCGTAAGCTCCTGTGCGTGGGTTGTTTGTGTATTGTTCCAGTCATGGTATTGTACCTCTTTGTTTTATTTATTGATGTTGCTTACCTCAGCTGCCCACACAGTGTGGGTGTTGTTATGGGTGGTGAGGAGTGTGGGGGTGTGGGTGAAGGTACACTCCACCAGCTGCCCCATCGGGTCACCAGCTGGCCGGCTTCCAAAGTTGGTCATGCCTGCCTGCCTGGCGAACATGGCACACTGAGGGAAGTAATGTTCAAAATAGTATAAAATACAGACAAGTTGATGATTAAGACATGTGCAACAGTTCGGCATCTTTATTGATGACATTGATGCACATGTGTCTTAGTCATCAACTGGAGGAAGCAAACTGTATTCAGGATAAATTTACACATGTTCACAACTCTCATATTGGTAATAAAATCTAGACATTTCGGTCCGTCTTGTTCCATTCTAAACTCGATTCAGAAAGGACCGAAACATCGTCTAATTTCATCTCCAATTTGTGGGTTAGTTATATTATTTTTTTCTAGCCACATCATTGCGATTTTATACGCTACAAATATTTTTTTTAACTTTGTAAAATCTTTGCATCACACATTATAGTTATAAAAGTGATGAAGGTTTAATTTTGGATAACACAATAATGTCATATACTGTAGGATGCTTTATTTCCACTGTGATTTATATTTTTGGGTATCTATAAGCTGGACAGTTTTTGGTCTCAAAAATAATTTATGACGGAAACGGAGAAAAGTTATCACAGGCATGAAATTTTCTTTGTCAAATATACTAATTATGAATGCAAAACCTGAGGGTTTAGACTCACTCGTTTTCAAGGGGGAGCCTTGATATTGAGGGCACTTAATTTAAGGAACTGAAACTACCTTCCCCTTCCTAGGGTCATACCTAATTACCTCCCCTTCACCAGACACTGCATGACTCCCTACTGGTCAAGGTTAGTCTTAATTATGTTTTCAAGGCCAGAGTGGAAAAAAACAAATGCAGTGCCACACTACCATGATTCGTTTGTCGTGTACTTTGTTCCATGGGCACAGATAGTGCATCATTAAGTCATCTGAGAGACATTAGAGTTGCTCAGTGGGTTGTAGTACCTACTACCTACTCTTACAGGGAAGTTCTTGACTTTCATTGTGAAAGGTGAAGACTTCCAAGAGACTGAGCCGGGAGCTGTGCTTAGACCTCGCCACCATAAATAGATTAAGTATAAACCTTGGTAATAGATACCGTCAAATGGTTTAAAAAGACACGTGAGCAAACACAAGGACGTATTTATTAAAAAAAAGTTTCGACCCTTAACCAGTGATCTTGGTTCCAGGACTGAAACTTTTTCTAATCAATATATCCTAGTTTGTGCTCACGTGTCTTTCGTAAACCAACCACAAATAGCCTAGTGTACAAATAGGTGAGTACCTGAAGAGTTGACATGAGTTGCAGAGTAGTAGAGACGGAGTCATTGGTCAGTATGGCGCCCCTCGTCAGCAGGTAATACTTCATAACACTACCATAACACTCTACCATCACCACCAGTAGTACACCAATGAACACACTCTTCTGTCAAGACAATAAACCTTTTCTTACCTCCCAATAAAAGCCGCGTTTAATTTTAGTATCAAGAATAAATAGGAGAGATTTAAAGCTCTGGTATTCAACAGGATCGCGTTTCTGCAACTTAAACCTTAAAGTAGTTTTTTTAAAATATTCTGAGAAGTTAGTTTGTGCAGCTCGTTTTGCAAATGGCAGCCAAAAATAAAGATTACAGGAGTCACATCATACCCAAACTGATGTTGTTATACTCGTATAGAGGCAAGTACACGTATAATACTCATAAACTGTGTCATAATCAAGGCAGCCTTGAGCCTGTCTTGATTGTGGTTGCCTATATAGGAGCCTACACAGTCCTCCCCACACATACACTACATGAGCAGTACAGCAGGTCCTCGAATAACGTCGTGTCGTTCAGCGTCATTTCGTTATAACGTTGATTAGAAAAATCGAATGAATGCAATGAATACAAATTATTGTAAAATAGAAATTCGTAAAGTATACGATAATCATTCCAATGCACAATAAACGATGCGGTACGAAAGCGTTCAGCGAGCCCGCTATATTTATTATTATTTTTGAACTGCATTGTGGTAAGAGGTGCTCCTTACAATTTTAGCTTTCCAAACATTTATTCCTTGATTTAACCCTGTTGCAATGAGTGCTAAAGGTGCACTGTGCACCCCTGATGTCTGTGACAACAAAATGCAGAGAAGTGTGACAATAGAAACAAGACTAGAAGTTTTAAAGAGGTTTGACAATATACAACAAGGAGTGGTTTCGTTATACGTTGTTTCGTTTTAAAGTCACAGTTTCCAAGAAGCTGTCGACGTTAAGTGATGACTTATTGTACAGGTACTTGATATAGCCATACCGACAAACTTAAGAGATAAAATCATATGCAACACTTATTGTATTTAGTCAAGAGACATTTCGTCTACTGGGAACTTTCTCAATCCAATACAGAGAATGGAAAACAGAATATACTGGGATTTATATCAAGAAGTGTAAGCAACAGAAGTCCAGCGGTTATACTACAGCTTTATACATCGTTAGTAAGGCCTCGCCTAGATTACACAGCTCAGTTCTGGTCTCCATATTATAGAATGGATATAAAGTCATTAGAAAACATTCAGCGAAGAATGACAAAATTACTACATAGCATTAGAAAATTTCCGTATGATGAAAGATTGAAGTCCCTTAAATTACATTCACTTGTAAGACGAAGAATGAGGGTAGACATCGAAGTGTGTAAGTGGAAGATGAGTATTAATAAAGGGATGTAAATAAAGTCTTGAGGATGTCCCTCCAAGAGAGAACCCGCAATAATGGATTCAAATTAGATAAGTAGATTTAGAAAGGATATAGGAAAGTATTAGTTTGGAAATAGGGTAGTTGACGAGTGGAACAGTCTGTCTAGTAGGGTGATTGAAGCTAAAACGTTGGGTAGTTTCAAGTTTAGGTTGGAGAAGTTGAGGAAGTTTCAAGTTTAGGTTGGAGAAGTTGAGGAAGCCTAGGGAACAAAAATAGAAGAGGAGAGTTATTAAATGGAGTTAGAGTATACTTGGTAAAGTGAATGATAGTTATTATTGAAAGAATTAAGAGTAGGGTAGCAAATGAACAAGGAGGCTTTAGGAAGGGTAGAGGGTGTGTAGACCAAGTGTTTACAGTGAAACATAAAGGTGAACAGTATCTAGATAAGGGTAAAGAGGTTTTTGTGGCATTTATGGATTTGGAAAAGGCGTATGACTGGATGGATAGGGGGGCAATATGGCAGATGTTGCAAATGTATGGAATAGGAGGTAGGTTATTGAAAGCAGTGAAAAGTTTTTTACAAGGATAGTGAGGCTCAGGTTAGAGCATGTAGGAGAGAAGATTATTTCCCAGTAAAAGTAGGCCTTAGACAAGGATGTGTGATGTCATCATGGTTGTTCAATATATTTATAAATGGGGTTGTAAGAGAAGTGAATGCTCAAGTGTTGGCAAGAGGTTTGAGGTTAAAAGATAAAGAATCTAACATAAAGTGGGAGTTGTCACAGTGGCACTGTGCTTTTGGGAGATTCTGAAGAGAAGTTGCAGAGGTTGGTGGATGAGTTTGGTAGGGTATGTAAAAGAAGAAAATTGAAAATGAATATAGGAAAGAGTAAGGTGATGAGAATAACAAAAAAATTAGGTAACGAAAGATTGGATATCAGGTTGGATGGAGAGAGTATGGAGGAGGTGAATGAATTCAGATATTTAGGAGTGGACGTGTCAGCAGATGGGTCTATGAAAGATGAGGTGAATCATAGAATTGACGAGGGGAAAAAGGTAAATGGTGCACTGAGGAGTGTGTAGAGACAAATAACTTTGTCCATGGAAGCAAAGAGGGAAATGTATGAGAGTATAGTTATACCAACGTTCTTATATGGGTGTGAAGCATGGGTGGCGAATGTTGCAACAAGGAGAAGGCTGGAGGCAGTGGAGATATCGTGTCTGAGGGCAATGTGTGGTGTGAATATAATGCAGAGAATTCGTAGTGTGGAAATTAGGAGGTGCGGGATTACCAAAACTATTATCCAGAGGGCCGAGGAAAAGTTGTTGAGGTGGTTCGGACATGTAGAGAGGACGAAACAAAATATAATGATTTCGAGAGTGTATAAATCTGTAGTGGATGGAAGGCGGGGTAGGTAGAGGTCAGCCTAGGAAAGGTTGGAGGGAGGGGGTAAAGGAGGTTTTGTGTGCGAGGGGCTTGGACTTCCAGCAAGCATGCGTGAGCGTGTTAGATAGGAGCGAATGGAGACTGATGGTTTATAGGACTTGACGTGCTGTTGGAGTGTGAGCAGGGTAATGTTTATGAAGGGATTCAGGGAAACAGGCAGGCCGGACATGAGTCCTGGAGATGGGAAGTACAGTGCCTGCGCTCTGAAGGAGGGGTGTTAATGTTGCAGTTTATAACTATAGTGTAAGTACGCCTCTGGCAAGGCAGTGATGGAGTGAATGATAGTGAAAGTTTTTTTTCTTTTTCGGGCCACCCTACCTTGGTGGGAAACGGCCGATGTGTTTATAAAATAAATACATGAGTGAGAGGGGTTGGATTTGAGTGGGACTTATTCATGAGTTGGTAGATTTGTCAGAGCTTGTTGGTGGGGTAGCACTGAAAGTGGGTTGGATTTGTTTATAATTTGTTTGGATAGCTGTCACTGTTGTAGTTGATTCAAGGTCATACAGAGCCTCGTATCAAGGCAGATAGAAGACTATAGTCAGCACCGAAGGCAGCTGCAGAAAAGAATTATTTCGATGGAGGAATATTTGCTATTATCATGTGGTAGAGGCTAGGATAATAAAGTAGAAGGCTCTCCACACCTTCCACTCCCTCCGGCCCCTGGCCCCATGATACAGAACGATAAAAATACCATACCACATTAAAAAAGTAAGTTCCTTTATACGACTTCTATATGTTACGTGAAAAAAATATTTGTGTAAAGTGAAGGGAAAATGATGCGTAATCACATGAAAAATATTAAAATAATGTTTTTCCAATACTTAGTACTACAACTTGGAAAAGGCACAGTCTTAGGTGATTCTAAATGTAGGTCTTTTGGGGTCTTCAAGTTTGGCGGGGAAAACGATATACTATTCATCAAAAAAAATTAAAACCTGAATGCATTTTAGTTAGGTCTGGACTGGAAGATAAGGTGAATCGACTTACCATGATGGCGGGTGACTAGTGAAGAACTGTACATGACGAGGTGCAGGAGACCACACAGGCACCTTCCATAGTAACACACACACATAGTTACACACTCACAAACACACAGCAAACTATCTCTGTACATATTTCAGCTGGGCTATTTCTCCTCCTCCTCCCTTAAACAGAGCTGTGAGCACAGAGCAGTTTTCTAGACATTAAAACATAAGGGACTTGACTAGTACCATCATTGGTACCATCATTAACGTGATTTGTTCTGAAAGTTCTAATTATGCTGTGCAACAAAGAAAATATGCAAACCAGTTATAATGATTTTTATGTTTTCTAAGTTGTGTACTTTATGAGAGATATAAGTGTTTTGTGTACACACACAGCCATATATACCATATATAGTTGAATATAAAAAAAAACAGGCCAAGTGTCTGTCGACATGTGCCTTTAACGAATGGTAATCTCTCTCGCACACATGCACACACTGATGAGGCAGGGCCAGGAGCTATGAATCGACCCCTGCAACTACAATTACTTGAGCACACACACGTACGCACAATAGTGCAAAAGCTAGAGGACCAGGCAGGAATAACAGGAAAAGCACTGCAGTGGATCAGAGAATATCTGACTGGAAAGAAACGAGTGATGGTACGTGACGAGGGGTCAGAGTGGGCGCCTGTGACGAGTGAGGTTCCACATGGGTTAGTCCTAGGGCCGGTGCTGTTTCTGGTATATGTGAATGACATGACCGAAGGGATAGATTTAAAGGTGTCCCTGTTTGCAGACGATGTGAAGCTAATGCGGAGAATTCAAACGGATGAGGATCAGGTAGGATTACAAAGGTATCTGGACAGGCTGCAAGCCTGGTCCAACAACTGGCTCCTGGAGTTTAACCCCAAGTGCAAAGTCATGAAGATTGGGGAAGGTCAAAGAAGACTGCAGACAGAGTACAGGCTAAGGGGCCAAACGCTGCAAACCTTATTCAAGGAAAAGGATCTTGTGGTGAGTATCATACCGAGCACATCTCCTGAGGCGCACATCAACCAAATAACTGCTGCAGCATATGGGCGCCTGGGAAACCTTAGAATAGCATTTCAACATCTAAGTAAGGAGTCAATCAAGACACTGTACATTATGTATGTCAGGCCCATATTGGAGTATGCAGCACCAGTATGGAACCCACCTGGTCAAGCACGTCAAGAAATTAGAGAAAGTGTAAAGGTTTGCAACAAGAAAAGTCCCGGATCTAAGGGGTTTGTCCTGCGAGGAGAGGTTGAGGGAACTCAACCTGACAACACTGGAGAACATGAGGGATAGGGAGGACATGATAACGACATATAAAATACTGAGAGGAATTGACAAGATGGATAGGGACGGAATGTTTCAGAGATGGGACACAGAAACAAGGGGTCACAATTGAAAGTTGAAGACTCGGATGAGTCAAAGGGATGTTAGGAAGTATTTCTTCAGCCATAGAATTGTCAGGAAGTGGAATAGTCTGGCAAGTGATATAGTGGAGGCAGGAACCATACATAGTTTTAAGACGCGAGGTATGATAAAGCTCATGGAGCAGAGAAAGAGAGGACTCAGTAGCGGTCAGTGAAGAGGCGGGGCCAGGAGCTGAGTCTCGACCCCTGCAACCACAAATAGGTGAGTACAGTCAGGAAGTGGAATAATCTGGAGAGTGAAGAGTAGAAAGATCCATACATACCTTTAAGAAGAGGTATGATAAGGCTCTTGGAGTGGGGAGTGACCTAGTAGCGACTAGTGAAGAGGTATTGCCAATTGCTGTGACTTGACCCCTGCAACCACATATAGGTGAGTACACACACTAGGAATAAAATCGAGTCGGTTTTAAGAGGTGTAGGTACAAATAGTTTCCAGATAATAGCTTGTAACTGTCTCCTCTGATTAGCTTCAAATTTTGAAAGCTAATATTTAACATTATAAACTTAAATTTCATTCTGCATCATTCGTTTTTGTGTACATTGAGGTAGAGGGGGCTGGGCTGAGGAATACAGAGATACCTTTCTCAGATCATGCCACAATCGAAATACGTACTTAAAGAGTTATTACATTTTTAGGGGAATGCTAGCTGCATGACCCTTGTCGGTTTAACGCTTTATTTGATTATAATAATAGAGGAATGCTAAACCCAGAGTAATCACACCACATGGAGGAGGAGAGGCAATCAGATTCGATCAAAAAAAAAAAGGAAGAGAAATCCATTTCCATGGATCAAGAACCTTTCACAGGCATCAAGGCACCTCCTTGGAAGGATGTGCTGTGTAAAAAAACAATTGAAGTGTGCCACAAGGTGTGGACAATGTTTCATGCAAGAATGTTGAATATGGGTATGGAAGTTGGCATTAAATCCAAAGTTAATCATAGTGACAGACCATATGACATACCTTACCTCTCTTTCATTATTAATTACCCTCTTGGGGAGCGCTAAATCCATAAGGGTCATACAGCACCTGAGGGAATGGGAGGTAATTAGATTTGATCCAAGGAAAGGAAACAGACCCAAGTCCTTAGATCAAGAGCCCCTCACCATTATCAAAGAACCTTCCTTGACAGGTCCCTCTCTTGCAGATATTTTTAGTATTCAAGGGGAAGCACTAAACCTGATGGGGGTCATATAATGCCTGGGAGAGGGTACAATAGGGTTGTGTGGCCGTTGAATTGTTCAGGATTAGGAGAACCAGGGAAATCATTCTTGGAGAGACAGTTGAGTTACTGCCATATTGCATGATAGGTCCTCTTTTTGTTTGAAACAGCATACAGTGGTACCTCTACTTAATTCGTTCCCGTCTGGAACGAATTAAGCTCGTAACTCGAGGTACCACTGTGTTTCACTTTCTCATAAAACAAAATAAAACTTGGCAATGGCAGGAACACGCAGGGTGTGCTTCACGACAGTTAAGGCAAATGGGGAAAAGGTTGGATGCAGGATGGATTATCTTATGATCAACTGTACCACAGACTGGGTATTCTACCAGTGATCTGCAATATTTGTCTGGGTGGTCAAAGCACCATCATTGTCTACATTGTTGAAGTGTTGGTTGGAGTTCCCTTACCTTTTAATTGCTGTCCATTACATATGCTGAGGATGAAAGGTCTTGGCACTCAAAGGTTCGTTTTCCTATAGTGCTCAGATAACCTCTCCAACCTCAGGCAGGACATAAGTTTCTACTCGGATAGGAAACTTTGAAGCTCAAGTTGTTCATGAATGTTTGGGTCATATTGTGTAATTGTGTAAATTCTTGTTGCATTATAGTGTAGGATGAGGACAGCTTCATAGCTTGAAATGTCTGGGTATTGTGACTGGGACATTGTCAATAGAGTGGATATGATCAAGGTTGTTGGCTTGTTCTGCATCATATATGATGACAATATGCTTCCCACTCTTGAGGACATCGAAGGATATGTTTTTACTGACATATCTCACAAGTGCTTTGCCAATGCCATCATCTATAAGGTATTCTAGATTGTAGGTGATGTTGGCTTGAGCAAAAAAAAAAAAATCGTCTAAGATTGTTCTCAAGTCTTGTAAAGGAAAAGGTTTCCAGATAGCATATTTCTTAGGATATGAGCAAAATGTTATGTCAGTTATAGTATCATGATCATCAAGTAGTATATGTTGAGGTCATTTGGATTATGTGACCCCATGAATGATCCAAAAATAGACACAGACTCAAGGGAGAAGCCAGGCTTATTATTATAATCATGGGGAGCACTAAACCCATAGGATTATACAGCACACATGGGGGGGGGATGGAAAGTATTCAGGCTCAATTCAGGGAACCGGAGCACAGATCCAATTCCCTAGATCAAGAGCCCCTCACCATCGTCAGAGAACCTCCCTCGAGGGAGGAGAGCAGAGGTCAGAAGTAACAAGTGGATCAGGGTGAACACTGGTACAAAATTATTATTTTTTATAGTTGGGGAAGCATTAAGCCATGAGAGTCATACAGAGCCAGGTTAATTATTCTTTTTTTCTACAGAGAACCTGATAAATGCCCAGAAGTATGGGTTAACTTTTAAAACTAAATGAGCTAAGGCTAGAGAAACAAATTTGAGCTTGTCCATTTTTTTTATTTTTGTTATAAACTTTGCATGTTGTAAATTTTTGACTGTTGGGCCCCAACTTTTTTTTTTACTTAAATATAAAAAAAACATTGCACAAAAATATTGCTGAAAATAATATGTAACATTCTGTCAAACAGATCCATTACATTCAGGGATAAAACTGCACATGAATAAATGAAATGATTTGTATATAAAGTTTCTTACACTTCTTTTAAGACCTCAAGCAATGCTACATTCAGTACAGTTTACATTGAGATACATAAACAGTTGAATGCCATCTTTCAATACCACTGAAACTTGTATCTAACTAATGACTGTACCTCATTACCACTGTGTGCATCTCATTCACCATTTGAATGTTACTGTACTTAATGTCAACAAATCTGTTAGATATACACTTTTAGAATGGAGACGACTGGTTTTTGGGACATGACGATCTGTTGGAGTGTGAGCAGGGTAACATTTTGTGAAGGGATTCAGGGAAACCAGTTAATTGATTTAGTTGGACTTGAGTCCTGGAAATGGGAAGTACAATGCCTGCACTTTAAAGGAGGGGTCTGGGATAGTGACAGCTGGGAGGGACTATTCTCAGCTGTCGTATCTGAGCACCTCTGCAAAGACAGTGATTATGTATGAGTGTGGTGAAAGTGTTGAATGATGATGAAAGTATTTTCTTTTTGGGGATTTTCTTTCTTTTTGGGTCACCCTGCCTCGGTGGGAGACGGCCGACTTGTTGGAAAAAAAAAAAAAAATAAATAAACAGATTCACTGCAATCACTGAAAAATCTATAAATTCTGCAAGACAATATTTTTATGAACTATACAGATAATCAAAGTAAGAAATATACATTCCTATTTACTAATTTAAATTGATAAGTGTAATATCTACCACTCAGTGATACATCTTCAATTATATTTGGATGCTTAGCAGCCCATCTAACACATTAACCAGGATTCACTTTATGATAACTCAACCACAGTACATACCAGAATAAAGTTTAAATATTCACTAATTAATTACAGTAGTTTGCTTTATTGTTAATGTTCTACCTCACTTGCCTATACAATTATGTTCACAAAAAAAGTTCTGAAATTATAAGTTGTATAGTGAAGCAGTACCAGCTGGTGGTCTACTAAATTTCCTCAGTGTAACACTGTCCTGTCAGTAAACACTTCTCCATTTGTGCATATTCATTACAACAATCTTAATTCTTTCCATACTTTTTGTCTCATACAGGTTCGGGGCTATTTTGGGACAACAGTACGATAGTAATAAATCAAACTAATGACAAAACATTCTTGTATGTGGTAAAACCAGCATATGGCATTAGTACTGCCTTTATTTTTTAATATTAATAAGTCTGTATTAGTTTCTCCATAAGACCACACTTTCATGGATAAGGAGGAGGTTCCTGTTGAAAGAAAGCATGCCTCAGTGATATTGATTATTATTTTTACATTCATTGGGGAGCACTAAACCTAAGTGCCTAAGAGAGAAATGGGAGGCATTCAGGTTTGATCCAAAGAAGGGAAGGGCAGGTGCTCAAAGATATGGATAAATCAGCTACTTCAGTACAGTTTTCAAATACAGTATCTGTTTCCATTTCCACTGTAATACTGAAAGATTTAATTTGATGTTTACTGTCCTTGGCTGATGCTTCATACCATCAACATTGAATAACTATTTAAGAGGTTTGCTCTTGTTTCTTTTATACTCCTGTTTATATCACATTCAATCATATTGTATTCAATTATATTATTTTCTTGCAAAGCACTAAACCTGTTAGGCTCATACAGCAATCCACTGCAAAGGCAGGAGAGGGGTGTTCAGCTAAGGACAGCAGCAGAAAGAAGGGGTGTTGGGTAGGGTGTTGCAATGTAGCAAATCAGTCAGTTAAGGAATCACTCTCTGCATTAACTTAACCATAAAGCATGAGTAGCTATCACACAATTTTGTACATGTATTTTTTATTCTTAAGGAAATCCCAATCATACGATACTGTGCAATGAAAAACCCTGCAAGAGTATAAAGGTGAAAAATGCATTTTTGTCCAAATGTCCTTAAGTAGTTTTTCCTGAAAAAGTTGCCTGAATGTATTTCTTCCCTAAATATTGAATCACAGCTAACAAAAGTTATGCTACTTCTGCATTTCCTTGATATAATTCAGATATTTATTCATACATATTTAATTTATAATGAATGAACAAACACAAAAAATACCCAATATATACTTGAGGTATAAACATTATGACAGCAGTACTGTATTACAATGTCGACTCATATGTACTGCAGATTACATGCACACAAAATTCTACACGCACACAATACATAACATTCATTTATTAAAGGGCAGTTCGACCAACATTTTGTACCTAATGATAGCCAATATATAAGTCTAACAAAACTCAATATGTATATTAACATTTCTGTTGACACTATGGATATTGTCATATACCATATAGGTTACCAATACTGTAAATAAGCCTTGAATGTGTGCAGTGGAGGCTGTACAAATAAATCTGCTTAAATTGCAATTTGAAGTACAAAAAAAAAAGAAAACAGAACACTTTTATTAATTATTTCTTGTAACATTTATCTCTTTTTAATAAATGACATTGATAGTAAGGGTGAACTCAACATCTCAACCACACTTCTGGCAAGACAGCTACTGAGTGATGGTGAATGTGTTTTCTTTGGGTCACTTTAACTTGGTGGGAAATGGCAAAGTGGTAAAAAAAAATGCCATTTTTTTGTTTACTATAGCTAACATGTTGAGTCCGTCCTAACTATCTACTTCGCCTAGTATGCTCTCTTCGACCTGTCTTCCTACTCATAAGTTAGCTATTTAGCTCAAGTGTCATGAGGAGGATTTTCAACATACATGAATGGAAAGTCAAAACAGATCATAAACTGTTCTTTCCAGACATAAATAACATGCATACTTGTAATATAAGTGGATCACTGATTTTTATTTAACTTTTTTGTTAACTCCTGATCAGCATTTTGAGGAGTAGGTACAGTACCATACTGCCAATGTAAGAACACACAAAAAGTTGAAAATGAACTTATACTGTTGTAAGAACACATGTACAGTGGACCCCCGCCTAACGAGCACCCCGGAAATCGTACAATTATGTAAGTATAATATTGTAAGTGCTTGTGGAAGTGTATTTTTGGGGGTCTGAAATAGACTAACCTATGTGACATTATTTCTTAAGGAAGTAAATTTGTTCGGTAATGGCACTTGACCAGGCTTCTGGAATGAATTTTGCCCGTTAGACGGGGGTCCACTGTATCTAAAATAAAAAAAATGTTGCATTTTCACTTATCATTCATCTGTGTACAGTATGTTGAAAACCCTACTTATGCAAGTTAAGCAACTACACATACAAGTTGAAGAACAAGCTGGCCCTGTTAAAAGTACATGAATACATTTCTCATATTATCCATCTGACACCCTGGTAACCCCCAAACCTTAATCTACCTCAGTTAGCATTTCCTCAGGTAAGAAAGGCACCAAAGATTTAAAAGATTTTAGTTTTATGATAAACGAGATTATGTAAAATGAAACAACTGTATATAAATGTATAATGACTGTAAAGCTGATAAACTATCAAGAGGCAAATTCCTGTATGTATGGATCTTACAAAAAAAAAAAAAAAAGTGAAAATGCTACACTCTACATGAAACGCCAATTGGGCGGAGTTATAAATAAATCTTTACTACAATACTCAGTGCCTACTGCTAGAGGTACATGTGACTAGGGATTGTAACATCATGTGGCAAATCTTAGTGTTATTTGATTATATTTCATGAGCAAATTCTCATTCTCAATGAAGTGCTATACTCTATAAATATAAGGTTTCATAAAATATCTATGCTTGAACTACTGTATATGAATTTCAAAAATATATTTCCATCTATACCTAGAGCCAAGTATAATGCAACTGTCTACTAATAATAAATTTATAATTTAAAGTCCAATATGGGTTTTTTTTCAATAATGACTTCGGTCAAAATTTTAATTCAAAATCTACTTTACTGCAGTGTGTTACACCTTTTAGAAGAAAATGTTTCTTGAACACTTGCTTTTCATACAGTATAAGATTAATTTTTACATATAAAATAATTATACACCTTTAAATTTTATTACAAAGTACAGTGGTACCTCGGTTAACGATGGTCCCCAAACTCGCCCTTTTATGTAAGTTTATTTTTTTAAATGCTTTTGTAAGTGTGTTTTTAGGGGTCTAAAAGGACTAGTCTATTTTACATCATTCCTTATGGGGATAAATTCGTTTGGTAATGGCACTTGAACAGCATTCTGGAACGAAAAAATATTGTTAACCGAGGTACCACTGTATTCTCTCATTCTTGCTTATTTTTAGTGCTAATAAGCTTGGAACAAAATTGTTAATACATTTTTGACCATAATGCCATTTTAATTAATGATGTCACCATAGTTGCAAAAAACTACAGTGGTACCTCGAGTTACGAGCTTAATTCGTTTCAGAAGGCTGTTGGAGTGCCAATACCGATCGAATTTGTTCCCATAAGGAATAATGTAAATTAGATTAATCCATTTCAGACCCTCAAAAATACACTTACAAAAGCACTTACATAAATACACTTACATAATTGTTCGAGTTGGGAGCTGCTCGTATGCCGAGGTACCACTGTACAGTGGACCCTCGGTTTACGTACAGCTCCAAACTCGAACAATTATGTAATTGTATTTTTGTAAGTGTATTTTTGGGGGTCTAAAAGGACTAATCTAATTTACATTATTCCTTATGGGAACAAATTCGTTTGGTAACGGTACTTGAACAGCATTCTGGAACGAATTAATAACGTAAACCGGGGGTCCACTGTATATAGTTTATTTTGTCAGCAATCCTAAAGTAGTTCCCTTGTACTAACCTTAATTGTTTACATTAGATAAAAAGTAGCAACTTCATTTATTTGATAATTGCAATGTAAATTGATTAACAAATGTTTCAAAGGCTGATGGTGGGTTCCCAAAAGAATTTACCGAGCTGCTTTCAAAACTCTATTACTGTTATGATAAATCATCAATTTTCCAGTATCCTCAGGGGTAAGGGTGTGCCGGATACTCAGTCACACTGAAAAAATATATTTTTAAGTTTTTTTTTGCTACATAGTATTATCTATTTAGGTCCCCTCAAGGAAGGTGCCACTGAGGGAATCTTGATTCATTAAATGTGCCTATCCTCTCCTTTCTTGGATCAAACCTGAATGCCTCACATTTCTCATTCACTGTATGACCCCATGGGTTTTAGTGCCTCTCCCTAATTATTATAATCAATTTAGATGCTGTATCAAATAAGACTATAAGATAGCATTGAACACTGAATAAATGATTGCCTGATAGTTGATAATCTATATTACATTCAGGGGAAAGTGCTAAATCTGAAGGGGATCATACAGCACCTGGAAGGTTATCAAGTTTGATCCAAGAAAGGGAAGGGTAGCTCTAATTTCTTGGGATGACTAATCCTTCACTAAAGTCAAGACTCAAAAACTTCAATAGTCATACCAGCCTTTCTTCCAAGTTCTTTAATGGTATTTTGAAATTCAATTCTCAACAAAACTATTGATAGAGATGCTGCCTTAAATATAAGGAAAGTAGTATGATGTGTAAGCAACATAATTATTTGCATTATTAATGGGAAGAATTTTAGTTAAGTGCTGACAGATCTGTTTCATAAAGAGAGATTCTGTTTAGGTCCCAATTCTTGATTATGGTAATGATAAAACTCATATAGTAGTATTTTTCTGGACCAGTAACATAACATTGCAGAATGCATTTACATCAACAAAAATATATACTTGATTCCTCAAAAAATAAACATAACGGAAATAAATGATATGTATAAAAAAGAAAATACTTGTGTCATAACAGAGAACACATTTGAACTTTATTCAAATTAAAAAATTTTGCCACCAAGAAAAATTACTGTGAAAACAATACTTCTTATGGTAAAAACGTGTCCTGGAGCAAAGTACAATTATCACACAGTATGGCAGTCAGCTATTAAGAGCTGAATAAACCCAATATGGCACTTGTTAATATTTGTATGAGAGTCACTTCTCCCAAATTACTGGAAAATTATATACATTTCATAGTGTGATACAATATTCATCTGTGAACAGGGAACAGACAGAAAACTTCTGTTCAGAGAAGTAATACTCAGAATATGACTTTTGAGCAGTAAAAAACACTTAAACTTGAGCCATGGTGTATTCATATTTACACTTATACAGCATAAGACTTAGAGTAGACAAGTTTAAATTCATACACACACACACAACAACATTCATATAATTATTGAGCCACATTGATACACAAATATATTGTCTATGTACATGTCTCATATAAATACATCATACATATGTCCAGTATGCATCAACATGGGGTCAATCACACTATAATATTCATGTGCCATAGCACTGTTTGGGAGTTAGAAAGCTTTTTTTTTTTTAATTCCCTATCACTTCTTGAACATCTAAGGCATGTTATACCCACTCACGGGATGATCCTAAAACAAATCTGACTCAATACATAGTATTGCTTATATACCGAAATTAGACTATTTATAGTCTGGTGTAATTTTCTTCACCAAGTCATGGGTACAGTCTGAGCAAAAATCTGTGAGCACAAAAAGATGAAGCTATTATATAAGCTGCCACAATGAGCTACTTAGTACTAAGTAGGTAAGCCTCTTAAATGGATGAGCTATTATGAAAAAAAAAAAAGTGGATGCAACATGACTCAACTGCTCATGAGATGAGCACTTACATGTTTAAACTGCCACAAACCTGCAGCATTCTCTATAATAGACAATTTTTTAGTGACTGAAAGTTGCCTCAAGCACTTGTCATTTTTGTAGAACCGGTGTCACAACACTGAGTAACTTGCTTTAAATCTTATAAAGAGCAAAGCTACTTTGTAAAAAAAAAAAAATACAGTATATAATTTTTCTGTCTTCAGACGGTTTATTAGAATGCTATGTAGGTGTAACTGAAGCAAAATCACTTACGACACCTCCACTGCTACCTGACAAAGTGCATGCAGCTGCTATTAGTGTTCCACGCATGCGTCCCCTCGTGGAACCCAATCCTCTAATAGGAAATATGGGGCTGGCCGAGGCAGATGCAGGTCCCAATCGATAGGTACGAACTGGCACTGGGCTTGGGCAAGCAGATACTGATCCTCTCAAAAAAGTTCTGGGACCAGTTGTGAAGGTACTGATAGATGGATGGTGTTGTACTGCTGGTTGACTATCTTGTTGCTGCCAGCTTTCAATGTAGAGATTTGTATCTACAGATGATGATGGGCCCAATACTCTGCGCTGTTCTAAAAAAAAAAAAAACAATAATTAGAATATTTTTTCTTCATAATATTTATTAATCATGGGAAGTGCTTAGCCCATAGGAAAATGGTAGGTAATCAGGTTTGATTCAAGAAAGATGTTAACTCCAATTCCCTGAATTAAAAAAAAAAACACCTTTGCAAACAACATCAAGGCCCTTCCCTTGAAGGGCTGTAACATTTTAGAATCACAATTCCCGAGCAACCCACAAACATGATAATAAATATAAGCCCAGTGATAAAAGAAAAAGAGCATTGCAAATAAGCACAAGCTATCCCAATGTAAGAAAAAAAATACAAACAAATTAAGAAAGAGAAAGTTCAATTGGTATGATCACTAAGTAAATGGAAGCAGGTATATGTGAGCATACCCTTTAAGGGGATGCTTTGATGTCAGGATTGAGGTTACCCTCCCTTCCTTGGATTCAATCTGATCACCCTTCATTCTGTGATTTTCACAGGTTTAGCATTTCCCTATGAATGTACTACCAGCAATGATAATAATAAAGTAATAATAATATGTGAGCATCTTAGATCAGAGTGTGAGCAGAGTAATGTTAATGAAGGTTAGCCATCTTTAGTATCAGAATTTAAAAATATAGTGCCAGTGATTTGAGTCGTGTATGTTGTGGTTCAGAGGCTCAAAAATGGATTGGACATTTGTGTGCTTCTGTAAAAGGAGGAAAAGCATGAGTGATGGTGAATGTGCTTT
The DNA here is from genome assembly GCA_009830355.1 of Cherax destructor. Taxonomy (NCBI): domain Eukaryota; kingdom Metazoa; phylum Arthropoda; class Malacostraca; order Decapoda; family Parastacidae; genus Cherax; species Cherax destructor. Next base: position 509,471 of record WNWK01000168.1, on the reverse strand, counting down.
CTTCTTTGGATCACCATGTGTTGATGATCCTTATTACATTATACTGCTTATGTGTTTATTTTTCCATTGTGTCGGTATTTTATACCATTTATTTCCATTACATTAAATTCACAGAAAGTACAGGCGACTCTCAGTTAACAAACTACATAGATAGGGACCAAACAAGCAGTTCATCAAGCAAAAAATGTGTTAAGTGAATTTCATTTTCCCACAGAAACTAATGTTATAACCTAAGATGTGTTCTGGGACATTAATATTCTGAATTTAATTCATATTCATTTTTAAGAGGACAGGGGATGATGAAATTTATAATTACACACTGTACACATGAGACAAGATTGGCTTTCCTCTCTCCCATTCCCTACTTCAATCTCTCCCATACCTTCTCCTTACTCTCCCATTCCCCAATCCTCAGTATTCACTATGCTGTATATCAATGAAAAATATTATAACTTACCTGCTAAAATTTTAGCAGTCACCAACAAAACTTAAATATCATATTTTGAAAAAACAACAGCATCTTATTTAAATACCCCTTCTTTCAAAGTGCTGGTAAAATGCCTCAATAAATTTCCTAATGTTCCAACAAGTCATACCTAATAATCTGTCCATTGTGAATGGTATAGGTGGGTAAACATGACCAGATATGTGTTCAGAGTCTAGCACCATCACTCCACTAGCTGTAGTAGTGAAGGAGAGGGGGACAGACATGGTGGACGGTCTCACGTAAGTAACTCCAGCTCTGTTAGTGGCTACATTTGGTCTATTTGTAGTTGCAGCAGGAAGAGCTGGCAAAAGATGTTCCATCACTGTCAGCTCGCCACTATTTTCTTCCGGGACTGTGTCACACACTCTTTCTGTAATGAATAATAAATTTTATTGTATATAATAAGTTCTGTCAAGTAATATACAGTACACGGAGTATTATAGTGGTGCTTTCTGTACAATCTAAAATTCAATGTAACTACAGTACAGCAATTACTCAATTCTTTGACTCAGGGAATAGGGAAGGAGTTACTTAAGCATAAAACAAGTTTATGTCTGAATTTTGGTTTATATTGTTATTATTACTTTTATTATTGCAGCTAGTTCAACAGAACAAGTTTTTATAAGTACAGGAGGGCCCCCGCTTAAACAGCAGCTTAGGTTCCAGGCTACCACTGTAAAGCAAAAATAACTTTACAGTGATAGCCTGGAACCTACATATAAAAGCCTGCATGCACTTAAAGACTTCTTCCTACACTTTTCCCAGGGGCATTTCTGATATCTTCTGGCAAGATGTTGAATAGCCAAAATACACCAAAAGTTTTTTTTATTTTCTAGGAGGAACTAGGGTTCACTGATCCTATAAGTAATTTGAAGACCTAAAAGAGCAGATCGCAGGAAGCTTAAACAGGCTTTGACTTTTTTTGGGTATACGTACATGTATACTGTATACAGTGGTACCCCGACTTACGATATTTTTTCATTCCAGAATGCTGTTCAAGTGCCATTACCAAACGAATTTATCTCCATAAGAAATGATGTAAAATAGACTAGTCCTTTTAGACCCCCAAAATTACACTTACAAAAGCATTTTAAAAAATCAACTTACATAAAAGGGTGTGTTTGGGGACCATCGTAAGTCGGGGTACCACTGTATGTAGTACATAGTGCCACCCCAATGGAGGTGCCTTGATGCCAGTGAAAAGCTCTTGATCCAATGGACTGGACTTATCTTCCCCCTTTTTTAATGGAATCTGAATATGTACCTCCCACTACAATAAAATATACATACTGTACAATAAAATAAAAATATCCAATGAACAAAAAACACATTAATTCCACTGATTCCTCAGCCTGCAACAACCCCAATCATCTTTCAGAGTATGGGCACTGTAATTCCCATCTCCAGAACTCTGGTCCTGCTACCAAGTTTTCCTGAATTGTTTTATAATTGTTATCTTGTTCACACTAAAACAGCAGGTCAAATCCTAAAAAAAGTGTAACACACATACACATGCCTGCAGGATGTTTAAGCACATTTGTCTTAACACTTCTTGGACCCCAATGGAAATAAATCACTTTGACATTTTTTATTTTATCCTAGGTAATTTAAACTATGTATAATTATATTAATGTGTACCTGTATATAAATATAACTGATGAGTTCCAAGAGTTTTTCTACTCCTTGAGCCCAGCCATGGGCCAGGCTTGTCTGGTGTTTGCCTGGTCAACCATGCTGCTGCTGCTGGTGGCCCGCTGCCCCACATAACTACGTATACCTTACTTACTACCTCCTTACCTTCCTGGGATATCTTCTACACTTCTTCCATTCACCCAAGATTTAAACACCCTTCTGGTAAACATCTTTTGCCATCCTTTCTAAATAACCAACACTAGTTTCTGTACAAGGGAGCTGCTGATGGGAAAGCAGGCTATTATTAAGCATCTTCAAAAAAATTATCTGGGCTTTTCTACATCATCTCCAATGTGAACATCAAACTGGGTTCTCTGAGTGACAAATTTTTTATTATGTAAACTTTAATTCTCTAAATATCAAAGAAATACAATACAGTGGACCCCCGAGTTTCGTAAAAACTTCCCTCCTGAAGTCTGCTCAAGCGCCATTACCGAACGAATTTACTCCCTTAAGGAAAAATGTCATGTAGGTTAGTCTATTTCAGACCCCCAAAAATACACTTCCACAAGCACTTACAATATTATACTTACATAATTGTACGATTTCCGGGGTTTACGAAACTCGGGGGTCCACTGCATACTGTTCAATGAAATTGATTAAAATTAAAACTAATTTAATTTGCCTACATATTATACAGTATATGGAAGTAACAAGTATACTTACTTAATTTTCGCCTGTTGATGACATTTCTTAGATGACTGAATATAATAATGGTGAGCGCAATGACACATATGCTAATGACAATGACAACGGCAAGGAAAAAAGTTGTTTGCCAGTCTGCAGTGTGTGGCTCATGTGAGTCTCTAGTATTATCCTTATCACTATTAGCACCATGACTGACATCCTGTTCAACTGACACTTTTCCATTGCCACTACTTTCTCTGGTTACATTAACCGACTCACTGATACTCCTGTTCTCATTCACTGATTCACTAGCACCACTTTTCTGACTAACATAAACACCACTCATCATTGATTCATCTCTGTCCACTATAAGAGATTTATTTTGTGCTCTAAAGCCTGTACGTTCTCCACTATGTCTATGGCGATGATGGTGTCTTGACTCTACGTTTCTAGTCTTTTCTGAATCATTTTCACTGTGTAGTTTTCTGTGGTTCTTTTTATTATGAATATTTTTATGGAATGGTGCCTTATTTGCACCTGACTTCCCTTGCTGATGACCAGAGACTTTTCTGTGATTCTTTGACTGCTTGTTTTTATCACTGGAAAATTCTGAAGTTTGTTTCCCATGTCCATGGTCTTCTGTTTGGTTTTGTATGGCGGTGGGTGTAGAGAGGGTGATGGGGGCTTGGGGTTGAGTGAGCCGTGACCAGGTGGGAAGGAACTGAGCAGCAGGTGCACACACAGCATCCCGGTACACATAGCATGGAACCACCACTACCAGGGAACCATTGCAACGTGTACATGGTACACAATGACCCTGTTCACTGTTGTAAAACTCCTGGCCCTGCTGACAGGACAGTCCTCCATGTACCATGCACACTGTCCAAGCAGCGTACACTGTCCACACCAGCAACCACCACCCTCTTCCTACCATCTGTAAAATATATTTGAAATTAGATTTAATCGAAGTGAAAAAAATCAATATACATACTGTATTTCATAAATCTTCAGTCATCTATAAAATTTTGAGTACATATTATGATTTAAATTAAATAAAGATTTGCTGAATGAAGATTATTTTGCATTTTTATACTGTACTAAAGATCAAGAAAATTATGTACTACATTGCATAGTAACTAAAGACATCTCACGTTAGATATGGGCACAGTATTATATCTCATAAATTGAAGTCAAAGCTGTGAAATAATGTATACTCCCAAGTATTTATTCTATGAATGTCCTAGATTTGGGAATCATAATTTATTTTAATATACAGTGGAACCCCGGTTAACGAAAAAAATTCATTGCAGAAGCCTGCTCAAGTGCCATTACCGAACGAATTTACTTCCTTAAGAAAAAATGTCATTTAGGTTAGTCTATTTCAGACCCCCAAAAATACACTTCCACAAGCACTTACAATATTATACTTACATAATTGCACGATTTCCGGGGTGTTCGTTAACCGGGGTTCCACTGTACACTACAGTATATACGTAATTGCAATGACTATATGCAACCTGTAATTATTCAATTTAAATACAAATATACTCAAATGAACTGAAATTGCCTCCATGTTCATAATGACTTAACACATAAAGAAGGAACAAATTAATAAACATCTACAATGCACTGCTGAAAGCTTCAATTAAATAATAATGTATCTCAGTGGCAGGCCCAGGGTTCAATCATGGGGAGAGCAAGACATACTGGTAGGCCCCTGTTCACCTAGCAATAAATAGATACCTGGAAATGAGTAGTGTGTTGTGGGTCACAGCCTGGAAAAGGCGCTGACCCCCCAATGGAAGTAAGCCAAACTGCTTAACTTTCTAGGGTTATCCCAGATTATTATAATCCTTGTAAAGTAATTTTCTACTCAATGGCAGCGATCTCATCAACATTACTAAGTTGTCGATCACTCAGGGGTAGTCTCTGATATTTTCCTACTGGTGACCCCTTAAGGAATGTTCTTTGAAGCCAGTGAGGGGCTTTTGCTCCAAGGAAATGGATCTGTGCTCCCCTTCCTTGGATGTAACCTGAATGCCTCACATTCCCCCAAGATGCTGTATGACCCTTCCGAGTTTAGCACCCCCACCCATGAATAATAATAATAATAACAATTCCTACTGGTGGAAAGTTCTTCCACATATAAATTTAGCAATATTATCAGAAACCATTAACCTCAAACGGCCTAACTTAAACCTAAATTACATTGTTGGATAATGTGTGGTTATATATCAACATGTCACGAAAAACTGCCACCTAGATAACTCATTGAAGTGATTTGAAATGTCAGTAACTAAAGGATGCCATCCTACTGCCATTTCCCACTGAAGACCATTACTTACAGTACAATATAGCAAAAAATACAAAACGAAAGTTATTCACCTCTATAACAAAATAGTTCTAGTTAAAATTACAAAGTGTTATTAGAAGCTTTATATTATTTATGAATGCTGAAATGAAATGTAGAAGCAAATTGTTTTTTATTATATTTTTTCAGATGTTTAAACAATTGATTGGCATTTATTCAGGTTAAGTTCATTCTACAAATGTTTATATTATACAGTACTGTATATACATTATATAATGGTTGTATTAAGTACACATAATAGGCATGCAACAGGATGACATATTTCTACTGTTTTCTTAAATAAGCTGCTTGTTACCTTCTAATATTAAACTGAAGTTTGATATATATACCAAGCAACAACTTGAAAAATTAACCAGACATGCAAGTTAAAATTCTTGGAGATACCTAGTCTAAAAATTTTATGTGATTATGTATTGGGATTATGAAAATCAATATATGTACTCAATTTTTACAGCATAGTCATAATGCATTGGTGCAAAGAACCCCAATGGAAATAAAAATAAGTCAAGGACCCCAATGGAAATAAGTCAAGGACCCCAATGGAAATAAGTCAAGGACCCCAATGGAAATAAGTCAAGGACCCCAATGGAAATAAGTCAAGGACCCCAATGGAAATAAGTCAAGGACCCCAATGGAAATAAGTCAAGGACCCCAATGGAAATAAGTCAAGGACCCCAATGGAAATAAGTCAAGGACCCCAATGGAAATAAGTCAAGGACCCCAATGGAAATAAGTCAAGGACCCCAATGGAAATAAGTCAAGGACCCCAATGGAAATAAGTCAAGGACCCCAATGGAAATAAGTCAAGGACCCCAATGGAAATAAGTCAAGGACCCCAATGGAAATAAGTCAAGGACCCCAATGGAAATAAGTCAAGGACCCCAATGGAAATAAGTCAAGGACCCCAATGGAAATAAGTCAAGGACCCCAATGGAAATAAGTCAAGGACCCCAATGGAAATAAGTCAAGGACCCCAATGGAAATAAGTCAAGGACCCCAATGGAAATAAGTCAAGGACCCCAATGGAAATAAGTCAAGGACCCCAATGGAAATAAGTCAAGGACCCCAATGGAAATAAGTCAAGGACCCCAATGGAAATAAGTCAAGGACCCCAATGGAAATAAGTCAAGGACCCCAATGGAAATAAGTCAAGGACCCCAATGGAAATAAGTCAAGGACCCCAATGGAAATAAGTCAAGGACCCCAATGGAAATAAGTCAAGGACCCCAATGGAAATAAGTCAAGGACCCCAATGGAAATAAGTCAAGGACCCCAATGGAAATAAGTCAAGGACCCCAATGGAAATAAGTCAAGGACCCCAATGGAAATAAGTCAAGGACCCCAATGGAAATAAGTCAAGGACCCCAATGGAAATAAGTCAAGGACCCCAATGGAAATAAGTCAAGGATCCCAATGGAAATAAGACAAGGACCCCAATGGAAATAAGTCACTTTGACTTTTTTGGATCATCCTAGGTAATTTACACTATGTATGACAATTGTACTTGTGTGTACCTGTACCTATACAAACTTACATACATACTTACTTAATTACAAGCCAAAAATTAGTATGCATTTCACATTTGTGCGAGAGTGACAGTACCATGTCTGCCGCCCTTCCCTCACCCTTCCACTGCCTGATGTTCCTACACCTGACTAATTTATCCATTACATTGTCCAGCTGAGCACATCAGCATGTACATTTCACGTGTCTGAATTATGCATTTCTTCATGTCTAAACCACCTGTTACTTGGGTCTGACCTGCACCTGCCGAGCATAACCACTCTTATTGTCATTCTTAATTCTCCACAAACCTCCCTTTTATTACTCAAGATAAAATTTTAGCATTGCACTTAAATCCCTTACCTTCGTCCTGATACTTAGTATTGTCCAATTTTAAGCCATCTTATCGGTAAATTCATCTTGTCAAATAGGCATTCACAACACACAAACATAAGACATCTTGTATAATTACATTGAGACTCGTTGTGAGCTCCATGCCCTATACCCAGCCCTAGCCACCCACTGACGGGCTACCCTCGGAGCCTCACTATAATTTCATTCATTAGGTGTACAAGTAGTGACGTCACAGCTGAGGTGACCAATGACAGGGCTGTCTCGTACTACCTCCTCAGGATATGTACTACTTCGTCAGGATAAGTAGAGAGTATACCTTGTCAGGATAAGTAGAGAGTATACCTCGTCAGGATAAATACTACCTCGTCAGGATAGTTACCACTTCGTCAGGATAAGCACTACATCGTCAGGACAAGTACTACCTCGTCAGGACAAGTACTACCTCGTCAGGACAAGTACTACCTCGTCAGGACAAGTACTACCTCTTCAGGACAAGTACTACCTCTTCAGGACAAGTACTACCTCATCAGGACATGTACTACTTCGTCATGATAAATACTACCTCGTCAGGATAAGTACCACCTCGTCAGGATAATCACTACCTCGTCAGCATAAGGAGAGTACTACCTTTTCAGGATAAGTACTACCTCGTCAGGACAAGTACTACCTTGTGAGAATAAGTACTACCTCGTCAGGATAAATTCTACCTCGTCAGGATAAGTAGAGTACTACCTTGTCAGGACAAGTACTGCCTCGTCAGGATAAGTACTACCTCGTCAGGATAAGTATTACCTCGTCAGGATAAACACTACTTCGTCAGGATAAGTACTATCTCGTCATGATAAATACTACCTCGTCAGGATAAGTACTATCTCGTCAGGATAAGTACTATCTCGTCAGGATAAGTACTATCTCGTCAGGATAAGTACTATCTCGTCAGGATAAGTACTATCTCGTCAGGATAAGTACTATCTCGTCAGGATAAGTACTATCTCGTCAGGATAAGTACTATCTCGTCAGGATAAGTACTATCTCGTCAGGATAAGTACTATCTCGTCAGGATAAGTACTATCTCGTCAGGATAAGTGCACATGTACAAAAAAATTCTAATCACAAAACATACACACACGTAAATATATTATACATGTATTTATATTTTGGCACATTGGAATTTTATGACCACAAAACAATATTCCTTTTGCGTTCATTGAGGTAAATGAGGCTGGGCTTGTAAATAAATTTATTCGGTATAACAAATACATATATATATATATATATATATATATATATATATATATATATATATATATATATATATATATATATTATTCTTTTAACAAATCGGCCGCTTCCCACCAAGGCGGGGTGACCCAAAGAGAAACAAAAGTTTATCTTTTTAACTTTAGTAATGTATACAGGAGAAGGGGTTACTAGCCCCTTGCATGGTACATGGTATACAGGCCTAGCTGACATCAATGACACTACTATATAAAAAGCCTCTTGTTATGCTGAACATTTCGGGCAAATTAGGTCAGTTTTGTCCCAGGATGCGACTAGCTGACCTCTGCTTCTTCAAGAAGAGAGGTACGGCGCTCTTCATTTTTTTGAAAATCGTCAAAGTGGGATGTTTGAATGTGCGTGGATGTTGTGCGAATGATAAGAAGGGGATGATTGTTTTTGTTATGAATGAAAAGAAGCTGGATGTCCTGGCTTTAGGTGAGACAAAGATGAAGGGGGGTAGGAGAGTTTCAGTGGGAAGAACTAAATGGGATTAGGTCAGGGGTTTCAAATAGAGTTAGAGCTAAAGAAGGAGTGGCAATAATGTTGAATAATCAGTTATGGCAGGTAAAGAGGGATTTTCTTTCTTTTGGTCACCTGCCTCTTTATTAAATGTGAGATCATATGTTGAATATATATATATATATATATATATATATATATATATATATATATATATATATATATATATATATATATTTCAACAAGTCGGCCGTCTCCCACCGAGGCAGGGTGACCCAAAAGAAAGAAAATCCCCAAAAGAAAATACTTTCATCATCATTCAACACTTTCACCACACTCATACATAATCACTGTCTTTGCAGAGGAGCTCAGATACGACAGCTGAGAATTGTCCCTCCCAGCTGTCACTATCCCAGACCCCTCCTTTAAAGTGCAGGCATTGTACTTCCCATTTCCAGGACTCAAGTCCAACTAAATCAATTAACTGGTTTCCATGAATCCCTTCACAAAATGTTACCCTGCTCACACTCCAACAGATCGTCATGTCCCAAAACCATTCGTCTCCATTCACTCCTATCTAACACGCTCACACATGCTTGCTGGAAGTCCAAGCCCTCGCCCACAATACCTCCTTTACCCCCTCCCTCCAACCTTTTCTAGGACGACCCCTACCCCGCCTTCCTTCCCCTACAGATTTATACGCTCTCCAAGTCATTCTACTTTGATCCATTCTCTCTAAATGAAAAAACCACCTCAACAACCTCTCTTCAGCCCTCTGACAAATACTTTTAGTAACTCCACACCTTCTCCTAATTTCCACATTCCGCATTTTCTGCATAATATTTACACCACACATTGCCCTTAGACAGGACATCTCCACTGCCTCCAGCCGCCTCCTCGCTGCAGCATTTGCAACCCATGCTTCACACCCATATAAGAGTGTTGGTACCACTATACTTTCGTACATTCCCTTCTTTGCCTCCATGGATAACATTTTTTGTCTCCACAGATACCTCAACGCACCACTCACCTTTTTTTCTTCATCAATTCTATGGTTAACCTCATCCTTCATAAACCCATCCGCTGACACGTCAACTCCCAAATATCTGAAAACATTTACTTCTTCCATAATCCCTCTCTCCAATGTGATATCCAATTTTCTTTATTTAAATCGTTTGATACCCTCATCACCTTACTCTTATCTATGTTCACTTTCAACTTTCTACCTTTACACACTCTCCCAAACTCGTCCACTAACCTTTGCAACTTTTCTTAAGAATCTCCCATAAGCACAGTATCATATATATATATATATATATATATATATATATATATATATATATATATACCTCTACATGTATATGTAATGTGCCTAAGTGTAAGTAGAAGTAGCAAGACGTACCTGTTTTGTTTTTTTAGTGTTTATGAGACAGAAACACACAGCATTCCTACCGTTTTGCAAAACAATTACAAGTTTCCGTTTCACACGCATTTGGCAGGACGGTAGTACCTTACTGGGTGATTGCTGTCTACCAACCTACTACCATTTCCTATATTATGTTGAAGTTATTTTTATAGAAGCAGATGCATCCATATATTTAACCGATTCATTTTGTCATTCGCCTTTATAAAAAAGTTTCATAGATGTATTAGTGACGATAACACTGTTGTTCATATTAAATTTCTGTCTTACGTTCCCTTCTAATTGTATTTCCAAATTTCCAAATCTGTGAAATCCCTCTAAAGCACACAATTGCGAGCAATATTGCGTCTTAGTTTAATGTTTATGAGTAATTGCAAAGTGCTAGCCACAAACATCCGGGTGTTTCTCATTACTGCACTGGTTTGCCACTGAGAGCTGGACTCAACGCAAGTCATATCAGGATCTGCTCTGCCCTCAGGTACTGTGGTCCAGCCTCGCCCACCAATCGTACTCATCATCGTACTGTACCTTTTCTTCTTAATGGGGAAGAATCTCCTTTTGGTGATAAATGAAAACACTGATATATATTAAAGGTTTATTTCCTTAGAAGTTATAGTCCGCGGGTTACATAAAGTAGTTAAGCAAAAGAGCATACAATATTGAGTTGAAAATTAATTTTTTGCTAAGAGAAAATAAATCAAAATTTAATGTTATGCCTTTCATCGGCATCTGAGTAAGGAATTGTAAATGACATTAAATATTTCTATTTTGAATTATTCACACAAACTATGAAAATAATGGTATGCATAGTTAATGCAAGCAACTACGAAACAAAACATTGTTCATTATAGTGAGGCACTGAGTTGTCTAAAACATTTATATCACTTTTTTTACATATGTCTACTTGTGATGCATATATGTTTGTCTACTTGTGATGTATATATGTTTGTCTACTTGTGATGCATATATGTTTGTCTAATTGTGATGCATATATGTTTGTCTACTTGTGATGCATATATGTTTGTCTACTTGTGATGCATATATGTTTGTCTACTTGTGATGCATATATGTTTGTCTACTTGTGATGCATATATGTTTGTCTACTTGTGATGCATATATGTTTGTCTACTTGTGATGCATATATGTTTGTCTACTTGTGATGCATATATGTTTGTCTACTTGTGATGCATATATGTTTGTCTACTTGTGATGCATATATGTTTGTCTACTTGTGATGCATATATGTTTGTCTACTTGTGATGCATATATGTTTGTCTACTTGTGATGCATATATGTTTGTCTACTTGTGATGCATATATGTTTGTCTACTTGTGATGCATATATGTTTGTCTACTTGTGATGCATATATTTGTCTACTTGTGATGCATATATGTTTGTCTACTTGTGATGCATATATATTTGTCTAATTGTGATGCATATATCAATCAACAGGAAAACATAATGCTTGAAATTAAAATTATAAAATTATATTTACCATTTGCTGCCTTCGCATAGGGTGTTTTGTACTTTAATGTAATTTTTGGTTTCCAAACTGGACAGAAATTCATGTTTTCCTTATTCTTTTGCATCTGCAATTCCTCCTGCAGTGATAGCAAATGTGGCTTCATTTTCGGGTAGTTCTGGACTGTCATATATCTTGGCAATGCGCGTTTCCCCGCGGCCTTTGCGTAACGAGACGCGTGTTGTGGAAGCGTGAGCCAAGATATGGCCACCAATAGGTTTCTTGGGGTCAGCTTGGAAAGACATGGTGGCACCTGGGTCAGCAGTCATTTGGTTTGTAATGAATACAGATACGTTGTACTCTTCGCTTATTTTCTGCAGCCGTGATAGATACTGTGCAAGCTTTTGCTGTCTATCAGCAAGCTCGCCACGTCCACTGAAATCCACTCTAAACAGTGCCATAATCGAGTCGATAATTAATAACTTGAATATCCCTGGCTCTTCATGGAATTGCGCTGCCACATGGTCAAGAATGTCAAACTGATGCTCAGATGTGAAAGCTCGAGTATAAAGCACATTATCAAGCACTGCTTCCTGTTCCAGGTTGAATCGATCAGCAATGGCACGAAGGCGGTCCGGCCGAAAAGTATTTTCCGTGTCAATGAAGATCACCTAAAGCAATGAAAAAGAAAACATTAAAATAAATAATGCTAATATATAACTTGTAGGTAACAATAGCTATGGCAGCTGTCAAATACAAAATTTTGTCTCATTACTCTCAATTCATATGATAGTGCGGAAATATGCGAAAGGATAACTATTAATTAAGCTTTCTGTCCTGCATTCTGCCCTTCTGCATATATATATATATATATATATATATATATATATATATATATATATATATATATATATATATATATATATATATATATATATGTCGTGCCGATTAGGTACGACATATATATATATATAAGACAAGTGAAAATTTGTGTATGCAATAATTTCGCCAAAATCATTCTGAACATAACGAAAAAAATATATTTAATTGTGTTTGTTTATTATTAAATTAATGTTAACGTATCTATAATATATTTAGTTGGGTTAGGCTAAATTAAATTGCGCTTGTTGTAATAAGGTTAGGTAGGTTTTCAAAGTTTCTCTTGGTACAAAATTATAAATTCTTACATTAACATAATTGAAAAAAATATATCTTTAAACGTACAAGAGAAAATTTTAGAAAGGATTTAATTTTAGATGAGTTCTTGCTAATTGACCAGTTTTACCTAATCGGCACGACATATATATATATATATATATATATATATATTATGATGGGGTCCACCTCTGGTGTACATTGTGGGACCCATAGCCTCGGAGAAGTGGATAAAAAGGCTTCAAGAAAGAATATTTAAATTTCTTTCTGAAGCCATTTGAATATTCCACTTCCCCTACCACCCCATCTTTTGGATGTCTATAAACTTTATATATATAAAGTGAAAATTAACTAATAATGTAAGAAGTCACGAAAGCGCTGGGAATATTACAAATTTTTACTAATCTTGCATTTATATTTTGGCGTGTGAATTAGCTGAAATTCCAAGCATCAAGACTGCAAGGCTTTATTATTAATGTAACTTAATTTACTGATGACCTACCTTGCCTCCAGTATAAGTGCCAGCATCGTTGGGAATCTGTGCGGTGACACAAAGTGTGTGCGAGATCTGGGTCTTGCCAGTGCGAAACTCTCCAAACACCTCAGTGATGGCCATGCTCTCTATTCCACCCCCCAACAATGAGTCTAGTTCTGCTGACCCTGTGCTCACACGAAAGACAAGTCGCCTACGTTCACACATCACTAAAGCTGTTACGAATCCTTCTCCACCACTGAGCTTGGCCGCTACCTGAAATATAAGGTGTATTTCAGCACACTGTTAGCTGGTTTTATGTTAGCAATGTTAGCTGGTTTTATGTTAGCAATGTTAGCTGGTTTTATGTTAGCAATGTTAGCTGGTTTTATGTTAGCAATGTTAGCTGGTTTTATGTTAGCAATGTTAGCTGGTTTTATGTTAGCAATGTTAGCTGGTTTTATGTTAGCAATGTTAGCTGGTTTTATGTTAGCAATGTTAGCTAGTTTTATCTGGATTTTATTTTAATTCTAGGTGGTTTTTATCTGGATTTATCATATTTCATTGAAAGAGTGTTGAGTTGTTGAGAGGGTTTGGCGGTGTGTACTAAGTGACTGTGAACTGACTTTAGGGAAAGCCAGTACTGAAGCCAGTTTTGGACAAGTGACGATTGGCTATGGTAGTGTGTAAATGAATATATAAAAATAATTTAAAATACATATACAGGAAAAATAATAAGTTCGATAGTTATATAAGATTTCACAGGAAGTATCAAATTAAAAAAAAAAAGTCCTAAATTTTCAAGACCGTATTTGACATGTAAATATATTAACTTGAAAAATCGCGCATTTCCAAAAATTTATCCAGCAAAAATCTGCAGTGGTTGAGAAATAAATTTCCAGTTCCTTTGAGAAATCGACAGAATAACCAGTTATAGTCAAACTGTAAAGGTATTGCCTATAGCCATCTTGTCAGGATCAATATGAGTTATACTGTATGACTTAGTGACTTGAAGGGGAGAACAAAAAAAATTAAATAATTGAATTACCAGATAAAATGAACCTACATTAAGCATACCTAATTTGGAATATATTTAACTCTCAAAACTCGTGTAGCTAGTAGTGTCCTTTTCATTTTAATTAAGGGAATAATAAATATTCTAGCTAAATTATTAGGTTACAAAGCCTGATTAGTAGGCTTTCAATACATATTCTGGAGTTTATAATGACTTTTTATTCCCATTATTTTGAGAAAGTCTAGGCTAGAGATCGAAGAGGTGAATTGATACGGGTGAAGAGGCTGTGCCTTAATGTTGAAGAGGCTGTCTGTGCCTTGATGCTAGCGGAGCCCTGAATCCGGAGGGATCTTGATCCACATAATTGGAGCTTACCTCCCCTTTAGGTTTAACGTTTTGCCATACAGCAAATAATAATTATAATCCCATTTTGTCGCGTACAGATATATTACAATACATGTAATTAAAGTGCATTTAGCTTTGAATCTACATAATACTGCAATGATGAGACATTCTAATTATTATTCAAAGTCATGGGCTCACCGACAAGGCTCTGATAGAAGTATACTGCATATAAGTTTATTTACCTGGAGTTTACCTGGAGAGGGTTTCCGGGGTCAACGCCCCCGCGGCCCGGTCTGAGACCAGGCATAGGTATAGTTTTACTAAATTTTGCATGATTACAATTGTGTTACATAGTAACATGTAAATTACCTAGGATAACCCCCCAAAAAAAAAAAAAAAAAAAAACTCAAGTGACTTATTTCCATTGGGGTCGTTTGTCCACGGAGGAGTGCAAGATAATGTCTGTGGCTTGGTTGGCAACGCTTTCGCCTCACACACTGAGTGTCCATGGTTCAATCCCTGGCATGGGTGGAAACGTTAGGCACGTTTTCTTACACCTGCTGTCACTGTTCACCTACTAGTAAGTAGGTAACTGGGTGTTAGTGGACTGTGGGTGGCATCCTGGGGGACAAGATTGAAGGGCCACAATAGAAATAAGACAGTCCTCGATGACGCACTGACTTAGGTTATCCTAAGTGGCTAACCCTCTCTACCCCGGGTTATCCTGGATGGCTTACTCTCTCTACCCCGGGTTATCCTGGATGGCTTACTCTCCCTACCCCGGGTTATCCTGGATGGCTTACTCTCTCTACCCGGGTTATCCTGGATGGCTTACTCTCTCTACCCCGGATTATCCTGGATGGCTTACTCTCTCTACCCCGGGTTATCCTGGATGACTTTCTCTACCCCGGGTTATCCTAGATGGCTTACTCTCTCTACCCCGGGTTATCCTGGATGACTTTCTCTACCCCGAGTTATCCTAGATGGCTTACTCTCTCTACCCCGGGTTACCCTGGATGGCTTACTCTCCCTACCCCGGATTATCCTGGATGGCTTACTCTCTCTACCCCGGGTTATCCTGGATGGCTTACTCTCCCTACCCCGGATTATCCTGGATGGCTTACTCTCTCTACCCCGGATTATCCTGGATGGCTTACTCTCTCTACCCAGGGTTAAAAATCCCCACAAATCTCATCTTACCGACATGTCAACATGAATCTCCCAGGGACAAAAAGCTTTACGAAACAGAAGTTCGTTCTGAATAAGGTAGACAACCGTGCATTTTAGTTTTTTTTTTCTTCATATTAGCGCTAAACCTGGCGAATGGGAGACATTCAGGTTCGATCCAAGGAGGCAGACAGGTCCAATTCATGGATCAAGATCCTCTCACCGACATCAAGGAACCTCCTTTCAGGGGCATGAGGCATACAAGAGGACATATTATAATTTAACCTAGAACATTCCTACAATTTTCCTGGCTTTTATTAGGACTCTATATATTAGTATTCTAACTCACCTCCTTTATTTTATCCACTTTGGCTTCAGAGAGTCCCTTGATGGTGCATAACTTGCGACGGGTTGTCATCTGGATGCCCCGGACAGTGCAGATTCCTGCTGATTTCAGTTTCTTGATGTCCGCAGCATTGATCCCGTGAGTCTGCAACTCATCAATGTCCGTGAAGAAGCTGGCATCCTCCTCTATAACCACATCATCTACGTCCAACGCCTGGTCCTCCATTCTGAGACGTACAAGGTGGAATTTCCAGCAATAAAGATCAAAGAATGAGCACCACCACCTCCCTCACTGTCCTCCCTCGCTGCCGCTCATTACTCACATTTTTAATATTTTTTTAGACTACTCCTTAACAACCTTTTATTTAAACTTCCTTGTGCATTAATTATCATTATTATATTTCAGAATCATCTAGCAATTAACTTTCACGACTTTATAATGGTTTTTTTTATATTTAATGCCAGTTTTTCCCGCTCAAATATTGTGGGTAACTTACCTAAAAATTTATATTTTTTTTATTATTAAAAATAGATATATAATAATGTGTAGCTTGATCACATTGAGGGGAGGTTTTTGATCCAAGTAAGTGGACTTATCTTCCTCGTCCTTGGATCGAACGTCATTTCCTCCCATTTCCCCCCTGGCGCTTCATGACCCCCTGAGGGTTTAGCTCTTCGCTCCTGATTGTAAGTCCTATTTTGACATTTAAAGGGTAACTATTTTCCTCAGTAATTGTAATGCACAGTATAAAATGTGTATATGTAACACAAGGACGGTTAAATGGAGCCTTCCGCTCTCAGGTACAAGTACACATAAATACAACTATGCGTAAATTACTTAGGATAACCCCCCAAAAAAGTCAAAGTGACTTATTTCCATTGGGTTCGATCCCGGTACAGGTGCAAACTGGCATGTTTCCTTACACCAGATGTCGCTATTCACCTAGCAATAAGTAGGTACCTGGGTGTTAGTCACCTGTTGTAGGTCGCATCTTGGGGGAGAGAATCAAAGGACCTTAATGGAAATAAGCCATAGTGGCTCACGAAATCATAATACTAATACGATTGTAAACAAACCATACCACGGGTGAGGCTTGAACTCGCGGCGCGAGTCGTAAAACTCCAGGCCAGCACGTAAGCCACTGAGCCAGCTGGCTAAAATAAGATTCATCCAACTAGGTACATTTATACACCATAGAAAGGTTAGCACAGGCCCCACTGTGACCACAAATGCAAGTTTTTACAGATTAATCTCCCGCCAGCGTGGCTTACGCGCTGGCCTGCAGTTTTACTCGCCACGAGTTCAGTCCCCACCCGTGGTGTGGTTTTTAAGCCATAGTGGAGTTGAAAACTGGTATGGTGATACCGGCAATATGCAGAAGACACTTATGTACAGTTCAGGATATTTATTATAGAAAACGTTTCGACATGAGTGTCTTCTTCAGTTCCAGGACTGAAGATGCCAAATGACACTTGTGCAACATGTGGGAACCTTTATTCTGGAAACGTTTCGCCAGCCAGTGGTTTCTTCAGTCCAATGCAGAGAAATGTGGAAGATGAGGAGGAATTTGAGGTAACCAGTCCCAAGTGAGCGATGGTCAGTCCCTCAGTCTTGACAAAAGACTGAGGGACTGAACACATCGACTCAAGGCTGAGGGACTGATTACCTCAAACTCCTCCTCTTATTCATCAGTCCATAACAAAGAAGAATGGTGAAACGTGACAAATGGCTTTGAAAACCATTTGTCACATCTGTCAGACACAGCAACATCATGGGATACACACACAACCCGCACATATAGAGAGAGCATGAGCTTGCCGACTTGGACCATTTACAAAGTCACACTTTGTAAATGGTCCAAGTCGGGCCGAAACGTCGTCGTAAGCTCCTCTCTTTTATATGTGCGGGTTGTGTGTGTATTGTTCCAATCACGGTATTGTGCCTTTTTTGTTATTTAACATCATGGGATCTTGATACAAACGAATTTTTCAACACTTGTTCAACTTTTGGACGAAGACCTTCTTCGACTAGTGGATGGTACCACTATGACCCCGCCTCCTGCTTCGCCTCACCTGACTACAGTATATAAGCCACTTCTACTGCCCTATGCTGTACTTTCTACAAGATTTTTTTTTTTATATTTTATTTAAAAAAACTTAACATACATGATACATAGAAATGGTATACAAATATGAAACGATTCTTTTCATAAGACATACAACTTCGTGCAATGATGAAATACACAATGAACTAACAAGAAACTTGTAATACTGTATAAGAATATTGACGACTGTTTTCAAACTTTACTATGCATCCCACCTCACAAAGTTTTACAAAACATGGTGGCTGCTATGTTAATTCTCCACCTAATTGCATTTCAGTTGTCTTCAAATATTTTTACTCCATATTATAGCTGATACAGAATAACTTAAGCTCAAATAAACTTATTTTTCTACTGAAATCGTGTATTCTTGTGACATATAATACTACAATGTAGTACATCAATGAAAAATGCCACACCAATAGATGCCAAAAACCGCAACACTAGATACATGACATCCAATTATTCCCGTGCACCCTATATGACTTACATACCTTATACATGACATACATAAAAGAGCATAACTTATATATAATGTCAAAATACACTTGAAACAAACCAATACCCTTTGTCACAAGGGTGCATCTTTGTCACATGCAAATATATCTACCAAACACATAAAACTAAAGCAGGCCCTAAACCCTGTACCTTATTATACAAAACAGGTACATGAGTCTAATATTTTGTATTCCCTACGTCATCATCCAACAGAGAAGCTCCCCATACTCATACTCCAGACCCATGCCTCTCCGACCAAGAAAAACCGTCAGGTAAACCCACTCAATCCCCTTACAAAAAGATTAACCCCTATAATCAAAACCCCCCCCCACTTGAAAAGCCACCCCCTGCGTCATTAGTCATCCCAACCCCCTCCATGCACACATACCCTAAAACCCCTTATCTCCCCACAACCGCTAAAATTACCTTGATAATTAAAATCCCCTCTCCCACTATGACCCAACAGACACACCTCCCCCACCTAGAACTACACCCTAATACACATCCAAAACTCCACGCTCACTCATCATACCTTAACCAGGATGAGCTTACCCTCCTACCACGTCAAGCCCCTTCATTCTACAATACATCCCGCAAAACCATGTTCCTATACTCATCAGAAAATGCAGACTCCCATTTACTCCCATACACCACCCGATTCCTGCATTTACTCCTATACATTGTGCCCCCATAGCTCTAATCCTTTCCCCACCCCTTGCTCCTCAGTCTCCAGGAGACACACACGAAATCCACCATTAAATACCATAAACCCCTGCTTCTCTATCACCCACCCTCGTATATCCATACTCATAGCCCTCAGTACTGAAATACCCCCACCCCTATTTTCCTCAACACCCTGCCTATCCATTCTCTCACCACCCCCAGTTCCTCACAAAAATATATAGCATGCATCACTGTTTCTTGCAACCCACATCTTTTACAGCACCCATCTCGAACAATGCCCATCCGACATAACAATGCCTTATCTGCCACCACCCCATGTAGAAACCTATACATTAATTCCCTATCCCCAGCCCTAATCCTCATACCTTTCAAACCCTCCAGATCAATCCCCAATCATACATAGGGTATTCAGCCACCCCCTCCAATCCCATCCTTCCCCCACACGCGACCTCCAAAACACTAGCCTTCACTTCTTTCACCCTCCTCACAATCACCAAATGCCGCAATATATCCCAACACATCCCTAACGATACACTCCCACCATCTGTGCACCTCCCGCTCCACCGCTCCCACGGTAGCCCCTCAGTGCCTCCCAGCCGCACCATACACCGTTTCACAAACAAACACATCAACCTCCTTTCCACCCAAATAAGCCCCAACCCCCCTAACTCCACTCTCTTCCTAACCACCTCCTTCCTCAACCAGTGTTTACCGAAAGCCCAAATGTACTTAAAACCCTCACCTCCAACCCTCTCACATTCTTCCTGCATCAGAGGGTAAACCACTGCCACGTGCCACAGTCTACTGTAGATCAGCACGTTCACCGCTATCACCCTCTGATGCAAGGAAAGATCCCCGCCTCCAACTCGCCAACCTATCTAGCGCTAGTTGCACCACCCTCCCAGAGTTCACCCTCCTGGCCTCCATACTGTCACCCATATACATAATACCACAAATTTTCAGACTATCCACAATAATCCACCCATATCTCTCAGCCAATCTACCTCCAATCCATGCCCCTACCTCCAACAAACGCGATTTCGCCCCATTAATTCTCATACCCGTAGCTGCACAAAACACCCTTAGAGCCCTCAATAATCTTCAATCCTCTTCCATTCTCACCAGCACCGTGGTATCGTCCACGTACCCCACTATATCATTTCCTCCTCCCTACCTGTATCCCACCCACCCCCACATTCTTCACAATCATCCTATAAAAGGGATCTTGCATGCACGCGAACAATATCTGGGATAATGGACATCCCTGTCGCAAACCCCTATCCATTCGTACCACCCTTCCCAGTTTCCCATTCACCTGCACACGCACAGTAGCCCCGAATACACCGTCTCTACCCACCTAACTACCTCCTCACCAAACCCCTGTTTTCTCATGATCGCATACAGCATCTTTCTCTCCACACTATCATATGCCCCTTCCAGTCCAACGCTAATACTCCTCCCCAGCCCTCTATAAATCCCTTGATGCGTTCATGTCCCTCAATCATACACCTACCTGGTATCCCACGTTGTCCTTCCGCTATCACCTTCTGCAATACTCTCTTCAATCTGTTCCCCAAAACCTTCGCAAAGATTTTATAATCTGCATTCATCATTACCAGAGGTCTATAATTCTGCACCATGTTCCCCTGATTACTCTTCTTAACTAATACTACCACCCCCATGCCCTGCTCCTCCCCATTCTACACCTACTCTTCATACAATTCATCAAGGCCACCATACATTCCTTCAACACATCCCAATGTACCCTATAAAATTCATTCACCATACCATCCATACCAGGCGCCTTTCCCTACTCATTCCATTCACCGCCTCCCACACCTCCTCCTCTGTTATTTCTCCCTCCAGACACAACCTGTCCTTGTCCCCCAAAACCCCTACCACACCCTCCTCTACAATCTCACCTTCACTCCTGCCCCCACCCTTGCTCCGCAAATACGCCTCAAACCACTTATCCATGTAAACTCCCATCGCCTCAGTCGTCCGTAAACGTTGACCCCTATTGAATCCTTCCAAATCCTCCTCCACATCCAGGTAGTCTATCGTCATAGCCTCTCTGCGCCCCCTACACCTGCCCACAACGTACCGCGATGGTCTGTCACCCCATAAAACATCATCCATACCCGCTTTCACTCTGCACGCGTCAAACCTCTCATTTTGCAAATCCCTCAGTCTTTCTTTCAAACCTCGAATCTCATCCATCACCTGCACTCCTCCACGCTCATAACAACCTTGCAACAACCCTCAAGATACTTTTGTAGACCATACCTCCAGCACACCTCCTCTCTCCCCAGCTTCTGATAATATTCCCTAATTCCTATTTTCGCACAGCTCTCCCACCATTCCACCAAATCATTATTATCCTCTCCCCTTTGTTCCCACAATGACCCCCACCACCTCCTAAAATCATCCGCCCTACCCATGCCAGTCAATAATCTACCATTCAGCTTCCAATAACTCTGATACCACCTAATCACCCCTTCCCAACTCACATCTGCCAGAACACCCCTATGGTCCGAGAATCCCACATCAAAAGTCTGCACCCTCCCTACAACCACCCTCCCCGTCACATATACCCTATCCAAACGCGCCGCATATCCCTTCCTGACAAAAGTATACTCCACAAAATCCCCCCCTCCCACTACGTCCCTAAAACCTGCACTACTCAATAAATCCCTCAAGGCCCCCAACTCACACCCCGCTCCCCTAGGTTCCACATCCCTTTTTCTAATTACACTATTAAAATCCCCTCCCAATATTGCCACGCCCGGCAAACCTCCCAATGCCCCCACCATGTAATCGTTTAAAAAATCAATTTTCACTCTTCGAGAAGCCTCCGCTGGCATATAAACCCCTACGAAACAAACCTTCACCCCCCCCCAATCCCCCTCCACCCTTACCACCCTGCCCCCCCCACTCTCCTCCCACGCTCGTAGAACAAAGGGGCTTGACGTGCTAATGACCACTGCCACACCCCCTTTTAATTTCCCTGAAGACCCTGCATACACCTCATATCCCTGCAAACATAATTCACGCCCACATCTATAATTGTGCTCCTGTAGGAACCCCACTTGCACACCATACCGTCTCAAAGTTCCTCTACCCACCGTCGCTTGACCTCTGCCCTCAACCCATTAACATTAATAGTTAGACACTGGAATATAAATGAGTGGGTTTACCTTTCGACCTCTGCACAGACTGTGACATTATCCTGCCTTTACCACCCCCCTTGCCCACACTTTTGCTGCCCATAGCAACATCCTTACCATCATCTCTTGCCAACTCCCCTCCCCTTTCATTCCCCTTCACTTCCACCAAAGGCTTCTTCGTGACCCTCTGGGCCGGTGTCAAGATATCATCATGATCTTCGACCGTGCCAGATCGCTCCGCGACCCGCTCCCCACCTCCATCATGTCCCCACTATCACTCTGATGCACCTCCACATTGACGCACTCACGCACCAATGCTGCTACCTCAGGACTCTCCTGCCCCGAGTCAATCCCAACTCGTGCCTCCTCCACCAAATCTGCCCCATCCCCAACATGCAACACCTGTAATGGATCATCCAGTAATCCCTGAATCACTTCCACCAGAGGCACATCCATGCCTTCCTCTATCACAGGTACTTCCTCAACCTCCTTTTCATTCACCTCTCTTCCCAAAGTAGGCTCTGATGGGTGGCACGGTTCTGCCACACCCTCCACTATTTCACTCCAGCTCCTGGTCCTTTGCTGCTGTCCCTCATCACCAGCCGTCCCTCATACTTTCCCTGTGGTTCTGTCGGGATCTTGCGTTCAGCGGTTCGTTGAGCACCTCTCCGCAAACAATCCGCTGCTACATGATCAAAATTCCCACATATCCTACACGCCTCCTTTGTCCTGCGTAAGTCACGTACACTTGCGTACGAAACTCAGCCATAATGATGTAAGATGGAATGGGCCTCCTTAACGACATCTTTAAGGTGAAAGATCCTCAGGAAGTCCCTCCATGGGTCCCACACTCCACTTTCCTGCCGTTGCCAGATGTACTGTCCCATACTCGCTGAAGACACGTCCCACATCCATTTGATCCGCCTCAAAAGGCACATTCTTTACCTTTACCCATGTGTAGGTGCGAGACACATCCTTTAATCGCACCTGCAACGCTCGCATTGACCGTGTAGACGTTGTCCTGATGTCGCTCTACCAATGTCTCATATGCTGCAGCTGTTAACAACTTCACAAAGATCCTGTTCATTCCATTTAGTGCCACTCCATACAGTTCCTCCATATCAATGTTGTATATATCACGAAGAATAGTAGGTATTACTGTAGCCGCCACAGCAGGTTGAATTACTCCTGTAACCATGTCTATGCAGACGGTGTTGATGCGGCGTCTGCCCACCGCCGCCATGACAGTGAAAATAAAGTTGCTCACAGTCTCCACCAGGGGCCAGAGACCAGAGTAGCACACCCTTCTCTCACGAGAGCTGGGTGGCGAATGTGTGCCTCCTGCTTCGCCTCACCTGACTACAGTATATAAGCCACTTCTACTGCCCTATGCTGTACTTTCTACAAGATTGATGGACTGAACACATCGACTCCAGGCCGAGGGACTGATTACCTCAAACTTCTTACAAAATTCTGCTTTGTATTGGACTGATAAAGCCACTGTGGCGAAACGTTTCTTCAATAAAGATTCCCAGATGTTGCTTAAGTGTCTTAATCTCCAAGAATGGTGAAGATCAGAAGGAGTTTGAGGTGATCAGTCCCTCAGCCTGGAGTCGATGCAATCAGTCCATCAATGGTTAAGTTAGTCATTAAGCACGACTCGTTCTCTATGAAGGACGGCTTGATCAAAGTTATCAGTTCTGAGAACTATCTTTTAATTTCATCATCCGTGCAAATAATCAGATAAATTATTAAATAAACAGTAGAATTGTTTTCGAATTGTGCTACGTGTATTGTTGTTTCTCGAGTCAGAATATTGACAAAAAAGAGGAGTAAACTATGATGGTTCTGGGGAACTACTCGCCTTCCCGATAACCCGTAAATGGTTTGTTGTTGCCATCGTGTCCATTGATTCTGTAATGCTTTCTCCTTTTTTGAAGCATTTTGACGCTTGAATCTCGGCCCAGGTGCAGAGTGGAGTGCATAACATTGTTTAGGATATGGCAGAGTAAGTGTCGCTTAGATAAATGGGATATTAAGATGTGTGCAAGGAGGGAAAGTCATTGAGATGAGATGTTTTGCCCCCGACGACTGTTATGTGTTTATTATTTGTTATTTGTCAAGTTAGCCTTGTTATCTGACTCATTTTAATTGGATAGATGTCGAAAAAGAAGTGTAGTTATTGCAACAGAAGTATAGTTATTGCAACAGTAGTATAGTTATTGCAACAGAAGTATAGTTATTGCACGTAGCATAGAGACTTGGCTCTTAGTGTGTTGGGAAGCTGTTTCTCTCTTAACCTTATTTACTATAGATAAGTACGTAAGTAAGTTTATGTAGGTACAGGCACACAAGCATAATTATTATACATAGTTTAGCATGGGTGTAAATTACTTAGGATAACCCAAAAAAAGTCAGTGACTTATTTCCACTGGAGTCCTTTTTGATCTCATCTTTTCGACATTTGGATTGTTAATTTATTTGGGTACAGGTACGCCTCAGGTACAATTATCATATACAGAAGCGTGTAAATTGTTAGGTAAAACGATGTGTAACTAATGCAACATTTTATTGTGGCAACGTTTCGTACTTCAGAGCTTTGTCAAGCCGTAAACAGCTTGACAAAGCTCCTGGGAAATAGTAATAATAATATAATCAATGGGGAAACACTAAACCCATAGGATTGTACAGTGCCTGTGGGGGGACGTGGAAGGCATTCAGGTTTAATTCAGGGAACTGGAGCACATATCCAATTCCCTAGATCAAGAGCCCCTCATCAGCATCAAGGAACCTTCCTTGAGGGGAGCTCCTGGGGAGCAAAACGTTGCCACAGTAAAATGTCACATTAGTTGCACGTGTCTTTTTACCTAACATATTGTCAGTAATTTTACCAGCATTATTACTATGTTCAAATTACCTAGAATATCCTGACTTAGATGATTATAACCAAAAGTGAAAACCAGGGATTTTGCTGACATTACCAAGTCACTGATCAGTCAGAATTAATATTTCCCTACTGGTGAAGACTTATCCCAGATATAAATTTTTTAAAATTATTGATAGTCACAAAAATAACATACTCTAACCAAATCCTTCCTAACTTAACCTAAAACTAATTTACTTTATGTTGTATAACCTGTGCCTTAACAAGTAACTAAATCTGCGGCATGGATAAATTACTGATGTCAGCGATTTGAAAAATTTGTAACTTTGCCAGACACCTCAAAAGTTGTTTGCTTGACTCCCAGAACTCTGTAGGTAAAATATATTGACCACTAATTCACGAATTGCAAATAAATACAGGACGGTGTTTTGGCCTGTTCTGGACCATAATCAGGCCGTAAGATGGAAAATTTGTAACTTTATTCTTCTGCAGTTAAATCTTGTGTTAATTAAGTAACTCTATGCAACCTAGTAATGTATGAATAGAATATACAGTGGTACCTCGAGTTACGATATTTTTTCGTTCGAGAATGCTGTTCAAGTGCCATTACCAAACGAATTTATCCCCATAAGGAATAATGTAAAATAGACTAGTCCTTTTACACCCCCAAAAATATACCTACAAAAGCATTTAAAAAAATAAACTTACATAAAAGGGCGATTTTGGGGACCATCGTAACTCGAGGTACCACTGTATATACAATATACACTCTTAGTACAGCATTAAATATGTATGTAGATGATAGTGCAACACATACTTCAGTGACTGTGGAAGTATGTAGATGCAGGTGCTGTTATAGTAGAGAAAATAATACTAGATTAGCTAACTTGACTTTACCCGTGACTTGGTTGGCATCACTTTCAGTCCCCGACATGGGTGGAAATGTTAGCATGTTTCATTACACCTGCTGTCACTGTTCACCTAGCAGTAAAATAGGTATGTACAGAGGACCCTCGGTTTTCGTTGAAAATTCTTTCCAGAATGCTGTTTGAGTGCCATTACCGAACGAATTTGTTCCCATAAGGACAAATGTAAATTAGATTAGTCGTTTCAGACCCCCAAAAATACACTTACAAAAGCTCTTACAAAAATACATTTACATAATTGTTTGAGTTTGGAGGTGAACGAAAACCGAGGGTCCACTGTACTTGGGTGTTAGTCGACTGGTGTGGGTCACATCTTGGGGGACAAGATTGAAGGACCACAGTGGAAATAAGACACAGTCTTCGATGATTCACTAACTTTCTTGGGTTGTCCTAGGTGGCTAACCCTCTGGGTTGAAAATCCAAACATAACTTGAATGTAACTCAAGTTAAATTCACCCTAGAACACACTCTTAAATTACTTAGGTAAGTCTGTAGCCCCTGCCAGGCTCAATTTAGTGATACAGCATCACACATGAACAAGAAGACTTCTACCATTATTATGACCACTGTGGCAGTAGTGTTGGCTGCTACATTTACTTGTTTCTGAAAAGAAGCACCATCAGAGTCATGTACAAGTTTTTCACAAACAGTTAATGTGACTTATCTGTTATTAGATAGCTACGGTGTATGATGTAGACATTTTTCGTAGTTTTCTTCTGGCAAATTGGGAAGTCCTTCAGGCATTGAGTTGGAATTTAAAATTGTAATTGAGGCTTGTAAAGAAGCTAATAAGTGTAACATTACATATTAAATTGTATATATGTAAGGAGCCAATGGAAATTAGTCACACTGCCTTTTTTTGTGCTGTCCTAGGTTAACTACATAATTTACCATCAGTGTATGCCTAAAACTAATGTGTACTTATTGCAACCATTCTAAAACTGTTTAATAGTTTGTAAAATCCCTATGCAGAGAACCTAAATAAAGTTTATCATAATTTATACATTGTAGGCCAACACTGTAGGCCAAATATCTTAGCTTATGTTGCAGGCCAAGAAAGTGATGGAATGAATGATAGTGAAAGTGTGGGCACCCACTCAACTACCTAAAATCATACCTCACCAACAGAAGCCAATACGTGTACACAAATGGAGCGAACTCTTCCACACAACCAATTACAGTCGGAGTCCCTCAAGGAAGTGTCCTGGGGCCACTCCTATTCCTCATTTACATAAATGACCTACCGAATGCATCACAACTACTCAAACCCATTTTATTTGCAGATGACACAACATATGTCTTCTCTCACCCAAATCCAGTTATACTGGCCAACACTGTTAATGCCGAATTACAGAAAATATCAACATGGATGACGACTAACAAGCTTACTCTCAATACTGACAAGACCTACTTCATACAGTTTGGAAGCAAAGCCACAAATGTTCCACTTAACATAACACTTAATGGTACACCCATCACAAGACTCACGGAGGGAAAATTCCTAGGAATCCACCTTGACAGTAGCCTTAAATTCCAAACACATATACAACAAATTTCCAAGAAAATCTCAAGACAGTAGGCATATTATCAAAGATACGCTATTATGTACCTCAATCAGCTCTCCTTGCACTATATCATTCACTTATCTACCCGTATCTCGCCTATGGAATCTGTGCATGGGGATCAACAACGTTAAATTACCTTAGACCACTCATAACACAACAAAAGGCCGCAGTCAGAATGATAACAAATTCCCACTCTAGACAGCATACTCCACCAATATTCAAAAGTCTCAAACTACTCACCGTAAAGAACATTCATACTTACTCTTGTGCCTACTACATATATAAAACTTTACACTCTAATATAAACCCTCTGCTCAAAACTCTCCTCACCAACTTTAATAGGACCCATGACCACAACACACGACACAGATCACTTTTTGATATACCCCGTGTTCATATCAACCTATGTAAAAATTCTATGCACATAAAGGGCCCCAGAATCTGGAATTCATTACCAGTAAATATTAAGATAATCTTATCTGAAAATCAATTTAAGACTCAACTCAAAAACCACCTACTCACCCAAACCTAAATGATCATGCTATAAACTACTTTGAAAAATGCTCATTGTTACTTTCCTATACGATAATCTCAATTTTTAATATGTTACTATTATGTTACCCCCTACTCATATTATAAGTTAATGTCAAAAATGCTCAATGTTATTTTCCTTAAGATAATCTCAATTCCATATTATCATTCAAGAATCTTAACACCTGTAACAATCTAAGATCTAATATCATTATATAATAATTTAAACAGTAAAATTTCATCATATTGTAATTTTGAAAATAATTTTTAACTAGAATAAACTCAATAAATTTCTCTAATATTAAGTACATAGTTTTTAAGGACTAGAATAAGCTGCCCCTAATGCCATGGCATGTCAGTGGCTCTCCTTGCACTCAATTTACATTGTAACTTCCGATACCCATGTAATCTGCAATGAAATAATTTGTTTGTTATAATATTATTATTTATTATTATTATTATTACAGTGGTACCCCAAGTTTCGTACTGCTCCCAACTCGAACAATTATGTAAGTGTATTATTATAAGTGCTTTTTTAAGTGTATTTTTGGCGGTCTGAAACGGACTAATCAAATTTACATTATTCCTTATGGGAACAAATTCGTTCGGTAACGGCACTTGAACAGCCTTCTGGATCGAATTTTGTGCGAAACCCGGGGTACCACTGTATGTATATGTTTTACGACAAATACCTTATATGGTACAATTCAGTATTAACATTAATAAGAATAAATATCACAACCAAATTGTAAACTAACTTTTTATAGTACAGTAGAATCCCTGTATTCACTGATTTGGTATCTGCAGTTTCAGTTATCCACTGTTTACTGTGGTCCAAAAATACGTTTTAATCTTGCATAATAATGGCCCCAAAGCACGAAAGTAGAGAAGTTGGCAGTTCTTCAAAGCCTGAGAGAAGCTGTGAAGTGCTTCCCATCAGTGAAAAAGTGATAATTTTCCATTTATTGTACATAATTTATCAATTAAACGCTATAATGGGTATGTTTAGGACTTGTATACGTATAGGGTTTGCTACTATCTGTGGTTTCAGTATCCACAGCAGGTACACTTGGAATGTATCCCCGCAGATATGGGAATCCTACTGTAATTCCATGAACTACAAATCAACCTTTTTGAACTTGTCAATTTCAGTTTTTAATTTTTAGTGAATAATCTTGTGAATTTAGTCTAACGATTATTTTTAATTTTCTGAAAACTTGTACTAGACCCATAAACATAGACTTCACACCAATACTATAGCCTTTTATTGTTAAGTAGTCTTAGTTCTAATTTAAATTTGTCCAAAATGCTGTTGCATACTAATGGGCTTCAAAATTACTTCTTTACTGTACTAAATTAATATGAAATAAAATTAATATTATTATATTTTCAGATTAGAAGATGAATTAATTGGAGAGGGTTTAGATTATGAGTATGATCTGGATGAAGAGGAAGAAGAAGCTCTCTTGGCTGGTGAAGATCCTTCTCAGGAGGTCAGTTGAAGCACTTGATGCAGTAGCTTGTTAATACAGTTTGTTTCATTAACCTGTGTGTGTTTTCTTGTGTGCTGACTAAGGTCTTACAGCTCACAAGATTACGTATATAAGAATATTTTCTTATATAAAAAGCCAAGTCTTTCTTTCAACACGTCGGCCGTTTCCCACCGAAGTGGGGTGGCCCAAAATGAAAAACGAAAGTTTCTCATTTTACATTTAGTAATATATACAGGAGAAGGGGTTACTAGCCCCTTGCTCCCAGCATGTTAGTCGCCTCTTACGACACGCATGGAAAAAGCCAAGTAGTATGCCTTATTTCCATTGGGGTCCTATGTTTTTTTTCCTCAGGATGCAACTCAACTATCAATTAACACCTGGGTACCTACTTATTATTACTAGGTGAACAAGGAGAGCATGTTTAAGGAGGCTGCTCTTATATCTTGCCTCGCTTGAATTGAACTTGGATCTTTTGGTTGTTATTCAGAAGTGCTATTGTGCTATGAGCCACCTAAGAAAGTACAGTGGACCCTCGGTTTTCGTTCACCTCCAAACTCAAACAATTATGTAAGTGTATTTTTGTGAGAGCTTTTGTAAGTGTATTTTTGTGAGAGCTTTTGTAAGTGTATTTTTGGGGGTCTGAAATGACTAATCTAATTTACATTTGTCCTTATGGGAACAAATTCGTTCAGTAACAGCACTCGAACAGCATTCTGGAAAGAATCTTCAATGAAAACCGAGGGTCCACTGTACTGTACAGTACAGTATAGTACAGTATGTGATTGAGTGGTACACCCTGATCATTCATTATGTTGTAAGAAAGCATATCCAGAGATAGGAAGATTGGCTTGAAGCTCAAGTTGACTATAGCAGTCTCTCACACGCTCCTCAAAGGACCTTGCATGAAAAAAGAAAAGTCTTGAGAATGGAGGCCCATCCTACATTGTGAGTTTAATTGGGCATGGAGAGTGGCAGTGATAGATGTATCAGTCACCCACTGAAGTGTGAGAGCGGGCATCAACTTAGAGGCATCCTGTATAAGCCCATGGCAAATTTAGTTGTGGAATTTAAGAAAAATGATCCAGTAACTGACCATAAACAGGAGTATGCAAGCAAGTTTATCATTAAAACTTTCACAGTCTTTACAGTACACAGCTGAAACATAAAATAATTCATCCATATTCTACTGTGGAAGGTACTGTACTGGAGAGGTTTTTTTTTTTTTTTAAACAATGGCCATCTCCAACCGAGGCACAGTGACCTGAAAATTTTTATAGCCTCTTACGACACACATGGCTTACGAAGGAAGGATTCTTCTCCACTTCCCCATGGAGATACTAGAGAGTTATAATCCTGACCTAACCAAATGCAGTGTACCCCCACTGCAAACTACCATCAATACATGGGACTGCAAGATCATCCAAAAGTAGACCCTATTTAAATTGAGATTCTTAATCTAAAACTAATGCCATTACTCTTGGTTCAAATACTTCATTCATTTGATCAAACACTGAATTAGCTAATACAGTGGACCCCCCGAGTTTTGGTCACCTCGGAAATCGTACAATTATGTAAGTGTAATATTGTAAGTGCTTTTGTAAGTGTATTTTTGGGGGTCTGAAATGGACTAACCTACTTGACATTATTCCTTAAGGGAGTAAATTCGTTCGGTAATGGCACTTGAGCAGCCTTCTGGAATGAATTATGACCTAAACTCGGGGGTCCACTGTACATACATATCTTCTTTCAGCCAACCGGCCATACCTCACCAAAGCATGGTGGCCCAAAAAGAAAAACAAATTTCTATTTTTAACTTTAGTAATGTATACTGGAGAAGGGGTTACTAGCCCATTGATCCTGGCATTTTAGTTGCCTCTTAGTACATGCATGGCTTACAGAGGAAGAATTTTGTTCCACTTCCCCATATAGTATATATATATGTACATATATAGTAGTAAATAAATATTTTTTCTGAAATTCCCCAGGTTGCAGTTGAAGATATCATTGAATTAAGGGTTGAGGAGGAATTTGAAGATGATGAAAATGGCCAAATTAGTCATACAAAAAATGTTCATAGCAGATTACAGACAACAGAATCAGTTTACGAAGAGGAAGAAATTCAAGAGCATCATAATGACTCCTCGATGGGTGAGTTGAAAGAATACTTTTTCAAGATTATTTTCAGAGTTAAGTTTTGTAAAAAAAAAAAAAAATCAAGAATTTTACAAACATAAATGGTAAAACAAGGAAATAAAATGTAGCCTCAGAAAAAATTCTTGTGCATTGTAGAGTCCATGTAAATAGCTGACAAATTAATAAGACAAATTACACTGTGCCACCTACATTCTGTATACATGTACACACAACTTTACATACCTGCCAGTCTCTCTTATGGCAGTAGTTCTTATTCTTGCAATTTTCCTTTCCAATTTACAAGGTCTGGTCTGAGACTGAATTTAGGGTCGCTATGATCTCTGGAATTATAACAGATATAATATCCATGGAAGGATTACTGAGGTGGTTGCAGAAAATTGCAGATTATGAGAGTAATAGATGGTGATGAAGTAGAGCTGTTTTATTTGCAGTTGCTGTAGAGGAAGTTCATGAAGAAACTCAGAATATAGTAGAAGTGGAGGAGGAAGAGGAGGAGGAGGAAGAAGAGGAGGAAGAAGATGACGAAGGAAGAGGGCGGGATCGGTTCAAGAGTGAGCGCTCTAAGATCTCCCTCACCAGTACAACTGTGGAGCGCATTATTCCAGATTCTTTAGGTAAGTAGTACTGTGTATTGGAACCAGTGTCACACTTTTACTTGTTTAAATATAAGTTGATTATGTAATGATTAATTATGTATATACGTACATATGTGTATAAGACTGTTTCTAGCTTCTTGTTGAAATTTTAAGTACAGTGGACCCTTGAATTTTGTAATTAATCCTTTCCAGAGAGTCTGACGAAAGGCGAAATTCACGAATGATGAAACCATTTTCCCCGTAAGAAATAATGTAAATCCAATTAATCCGTTCCAGACACCCAAAAGTATTAACAAAAAATATTTTTTTTACATTAAATATAGATTTAAATACAGAAAACAATGAGACATCAAGTATAAAACAATAATAACATCACACATATCTTTATTGAAGACTCTTGTTGGTGTATGGAAGACAGGAGGAGGGGAGAGGATTGAGAAGTTACACTATTGTTTGGAAGGGGAATCCCCTTCCATAAAGACTTTAAGTATGAAGTCCTTATCTGGGGGTTACTTGCCTTCTTTGTTTTTTAATGCCACTAGGACAGGCACCTGTTCAATATCATATCATCATATTGTTCATTTAAATATTATAGTATCATCATTTTGTTAAATAGAAATAAAATATATAACTAGAAGAAACTCAATAAATTTTCTAGTATTGTTATTATACTAGTATAGCATCAACATACTGTAACTTGAATTAAAATATACAACTAGACTAAACTCAACCAATTTCTCTTGTATTGTCTTTTTATTGTATGTATAATCAGATTGAAATTTTAAATAATACAGAACTAGAATAAACTCAATCAATTTCTCTAGCATTAAGTCTTTAGTGAATAAGTCTTTAGAATAAGCTGCCCCTAATGCCATGGCATGCCAGTGGCTCTCCTTGCATTACAGTTTTATAATTGTAACTACCAATAACAATGTACACTTGTAACATGCATTGAAATAAAAATATTATTATATTATTATTATTATTATAAAGTTGGTACCTGACCAGCCAGGCCATGGTTTGTACGTTGGACTGCGTGCGGCCAGCAGTAACAGCCTGGTTGATCAGGCTCTGATCCAACATGAGGCCTGGTCACAGACCGGGCCGCAGGGGCGTTAACCCCTGGATCTCTCTCCAGGTATACTCCAGGACCAGCTTGAGAGTCACTGGACCCCTGTTGCTCAAAAAATTGTTCCATAGAGCTCTGTTTCTGGCGTGTCTTTAAAATTTGCCTAAAATGGGACAAGACATTGTCATTGTACATGTTACTGACATGGCTTGCAACAGCTTTGTCAGGGTGATGTTCCTCCATAAACATTTGCACCTCACTCCACTTTGCACAAATGTCCTTAATCTTTGAAGAAGGTACCTCCTTCCATCTCTCTTCCTCCTCCTCTAAAGCAATTTCCTGAGCTGTGGTCTGTTGCTGTTGCAGATGAAGGTCTTGCAGCTCTTCAGTGGTTAGCTCTTCACTGTGGTCCTCCACCAACTCTTCCACATCCTCGCCACTAACCTCCAACCCCATGGACTTCCCCAAAGCCACAATAGATTCCACAACTGGCATAGGGTTGTCAGGGTCAGTTTGGCTTATTTAGTAGGTGCAAGCACAAAAAAGAATGGATTACGAAATGTATCGTATGAATGTGTGGGGTGATGGTCACTCTCCGATAAACAATGCCACACTGATTGGGAATGGTGTGTGGGGTGCCTTTGTGTGGAGCGGACACTGGGAGGCCGCTAGTACGCGTTCCGGACGACCGACGAATGGTGAGGCAAATTACAAACTGCAAGGCTATATTTTGACGGAAAAAGTTGTCGAAAGGCAAAATTTACGAAGCGCAAGGCTTACGAAACTCAAGGGGCACTGTATACTTATATAGAATTTGATGACATCTTCATCAAACTTTTGCAGCACACATTAAAGGCTATTGTAATGCTGGGAGTATCTGAGAATTGTTCAAACCAGTTTCAGCCTCTCACCTCAAATTGAAGCTAAAAAATTTTAAAATGTCTTGTTGAATTTGAGTTAGTTAAATTTAAAGTTTGAAGGGAGTATTTTGAGATGTATGTTGATGAAGAGAGAAAGGCAGTGATTTCTTGCATTTGGCAGGGAGGTATAAGACCTAGGAGTGAGGAGGAGTCAGATGTGAGTGTGGGGAGGTGTGTGAGGCAATGGATAGAATGAAAGGGGGTAAAGCCGATGGGATTAAGACAGAAATGAGCATTTGAAAAGAGAATATAGTGGACCCTCGCTATTCGAACACTCCAAAACTCGCCCTCATTCCAGAATGCTGTTCAAGTGCTGTTACCAAACGAATTTATTCCCTTAAGGAATGAAGTACAGTGGACCCCCGGCTAACGAAAAAACTTCATCCCAGAAGCCTGCTCAAGTGCCATTACCGAACGAATTTTCTTCCTTAAGAAATAATGTCACGTAGGTTAGTCTATTTCAGACCCCCAAAAATACACTTCCACAAGCACTTACAATATTATACAGTGGTACCTCGGTTAACGATATTTTTTCGTTCCAGAATGCTGTTAAAGTGCCATTACCAAACGAATTTATCCCCATAAGGAATAATGTAAAATAGACTAGTCCTTTTAGACCCCCAAAAATACACTTACAAAAGCATTTAAAAAAATAAACTTACATAAAAGGGCGAATTTGGGGACCATCGTAAACCGAGGTACCACTGTACTTACATAATTGTACGATTTCCGGGGTGTTCATTAGCCGGGGGTCCACTGTAATTAGATTAGTCCATTTCAGACCCCCAAAAATAAACTTATAAAAGCACTTACAATAATAAACTTACATAAAATGGTGAGTTTTGGAGTGTTCGAATAGCGAGGGTCCACTGTATGTAAGTACAGTGGACCCTCGGAAGTCGAACACTCCCAACTCGCCCTTTTATGTAAGTTTATTATTGTAAGTGCTTTTATAAGTTTATTTTTGGGGGTCTGAATAATAAACTTACATAAAAGGGTGAGTTTTGGAGTGTTTGAATAGCGAGGGTCCACTGTATGTAAGTACAGTGGACCCTCGAAGTCGAACACTCCCAACTCGCCCTTTATGTAAGTTTATTATTGTAAGTGCTTTTATAAGTTTATTTTTGGGGGTCTGAATAATAAACTTACATAAAAGGGTGAGTTTTAGAGTGTTCGAATAGCAAGGGTCCACTGTATGTAAGTACAGTGGACCCTCGGAAGTCGAACACTCCCAACTCGCCCTTTTATGTAAGTTTATTATTGTCAGTGCTTTTATAGGTGTATTTATAGGTGTATTTTTGGGGTTAGACTAATCTAATTTACATCATTCCTTATGGGAATAAATTTGTTTGGTAACAGCACTTGAACAGCATTCTGGAATGAAGAATGTTCGATTTCCGGGGGTCCACTGTATGTATAATATAAGACAGGGTGAGAGTGGATAGGAGAGGGAGGAGAAGACAGAAGGGAAGGCAGTCTGCTGGCTGACCTTTACATTTGCAATCCCATTCCTCCCATGCCAGACTCAACCACAGCAGTGTGGAAGTGGTGAGCATATGTAATGAGTATTGTATTGTGCTGGATTTCATGTGGGAAAAGGTGAGAGTGATAATTAGGGAGAGGGGATCTAAGACTCCTCAAATTCCCAGTGGCATTAACCCTTTGGGGGTCGAGAGGCCCTCTCCCAAACTCGTTCTCAGGGTCGGAAATTTTTTGGAAAAAAAAAGAAAAAATCTTATGAAATGATAGAGAATCTTTTTCCGATCATAACGACACCAAAAGTATGAAATTTGATGGAAAACGTATGGAATTATGCTCTCGCGAAGTTATCAGTCTCGACGATATTTACGCATCGGCGATTTCGTCCACTTTGAGCCCTATTTTTGGCCAATTCCAATGTTCCAGTCTACTAAAATCATAGCTATTTTGCTAGAACTCCATTTCTTCTATCAATTGAGTACAAGAAACCGCCCATTTACCAATTTCAACTACCCGAAAAAGTGGTCAGAAATTGGCAATTTGGCCAATTTCACACAAATTTCAAACAATGCCAGTTTCAAAATGGGGTCCAGAATAAACCAGGCAGACATTCCTGGCACTAAAATAACATCTCTGTTCAATAGTCACATCTCCAGGCCCCTCTTACATTACTTTTGCTTTCCATTTTGAATTTTTATTCTCACAAAAAATAGAAGATTTACTGTTATGTATACAACTGCATCATTGTAAAAACGGTATAAATAATATCACCGCACTTGTGAAAGAATATTAGATTCACCAGTTGACATGTATTGGACGTGTGGCGTGATTTGTTTACTCTTGAACATCGGCAAAAATTGAACATTTTTGCTACTTTGAGCTCAATTTCAAGGTACTTGTCATCGTAAAACCAATCAAAATCATCTCTATTTCTGTAATGTATCTTCCATTCTATCCTATCAAATGAGACCATGAAAATGAGAATGCATCGATAAATACCATACAAAAATAGACTGCAAAGTCGCTGTTTTAAACGAAAAATACGGTCAGTTTTTTTTTTTCTCATGCGGTGTGTACTGCAGGATTTTTTTTATACTGCGCACACTGACCACACAGACCCATTCTTTCATATGTAGGCCTACCAGCCATTTCCCGCTTAATTTGAGGCCGCTAGAATTTATGCGTACTAGTACGACACTGACCCCGAAAGGGTTAACCTCCAAAGCTGCTAGAGCTCCTGAGAAATGCCAGTAAGCAAGACAGCATCCACATTCAGGATAAGCAGTACTGTAGTGTATATTGTACTGTAGTATTGTAGCTCTGTTCTTTTTAATTAACTTGCAGTTGTAAGTGAAAAGGAACTGTAGTGAATGTAAGATATTGGATAAATATTTTTGGTTAAAAAAGTATATAAATGAAATTAGATCAAGAATGCATCTCTTGATTATATATATATGTATATACAGTGGACCCCCGGTTTTCGTAATTAATTCGTTCCAGAATGCTGTTCAAGTGCCTTTACCAAACAAATTTGTTTCCATAAGGAATAATGTAAATTAGATTAGTCCTTTTAGACCCCCAAATATACACTTACAAAAGCACTTGCAAAAATACACTTACATAATTGTTCGAGAATGGAGCATCACGAACACCGGGGGGCCACTGTATTTATAATGGGTGCTTGAAAAAATTTCAGTAATGTGCTAATATTGTAAGTGAGGAGACCTACTGTACAGCGGACCCTCTTTTTTTTATTTTTATTAACACATCGGCCGATTCCCACCAAGGCAGGGTGGCCCGAAAAAGAAAAACTTTCATCATCATTCACTCCATCACTGTCTTGCCAGAAGGGTGCTTTACACTACAGTTATAAAACTGCAACATTAACACCCCTCCTTTAGAGTGCCGGCACTGTACTTCCCATCTCCAGAACTCAAGTCCGGCCTGCCGGTTTCCCTGAATCCCTTCATAAATGTTACTTTGCTCACACTCCAACAGCACGTCAAGTATTAAAAACCATATGCCTCCATTCACTCCTATCAAATACGCTCACACATGCTTGCTGGAAGTCCAAGCCCCTCGCGGACCCTCTGTTTTCATGAATTTCAGTTATTGGCTACTTTTTTCGTCAAAATATAGGCTCTTTTTTCGTCGGTCATATGGAATATGTCCAATTGGCTGTGCTCACACAAAGCCTCCCACACATGCATTCTGAGTCAGTCTGGCATTGTTTCTCGGCAAGTGAACATAACCCTGCAAGGTCATATGAAACATTTCGTAATAATCCATTGTTTTTTGCGCTTGTTTATTGTGTGTGACTGTTAAATAAGCCACCATGGACCCAAAGAAAACTCTTAGTGCCAGCCCTATGGTAAAGGTGAGAAACACGATAGAATTCAAGAAAGAACTCTTCGAAAAGTACCAAAGTGGAGGAGGAAGAGAGAGGGGAGAATGTGCCTTCTTCATTGATTCTACGATATGTAAGATACTAAAGCAGCAGGAGTCGATAAAGGCTATAGCGCCAGCCAGCGATAATGTGTAGCATTAGCAGTGTAGCAAGTAAGTTAAGTGATAGAAAAAGGACGACATGAAACTAACTCCAATGTTGTTGGAGGTATATAGGGCCATTGACAACATACGCCGCCCTCTGCCAGCATCTCTTCCAAGGGAAGTGTAAATATTTCTTATTTATAAATTAAAGTAAATATTTCTTATTTATAAATTAAAGGGTAAATATTTCTTATTTATAAATTACGTACATTGTTTCAGTGTGACTAGTGGCCACCACTCTATACGGCTCATGCTGTCAGTGCCCCTGATAAACCCAACAACAGCAACAACAATCGTCACATACGTAATGACATATTTTATTTATTCTAGAGTATATATCATGTTTCTATGTTATTAATATTGTTTATTATGTTATATTAGATGAATTGTGATAGATAAATAAGCCGTAGAGTTGATATTGAAGCATTTTGTCATGTCTCCAAACAATAAACTCGCCTCCCTCTGGAACCGATTAATTGGATTTACATTATTTCTTATGGGGAAAATTATTTCAGTTTTCATGATTTTCGGCTTTCGTCAGACTCTCTGGAATGGATTAATCACGAAAACAGAGGGTCCACTGTATTTGGAAAATGAGGAAAAGTGGAATAGATATGCTCTGTATGTATAAAATATTTTGTGATGATTCTATTTTTGTATTAGATGAAGTGAAAGTGAAAAAGCCTGAGTTCAGAGACAACCGACGAGGCCGTGGCCAAAGAGGAAGTTGGGGTCGAGATAGAGGAGGGTTTCGAGGCGGACCCAGAGGTGGACTAAGAGGTGGCCCTAGAGGTGGACCAAGAGGTGGACCAAGAGGTGGACCAAGAGGTGGTCCAAGAGGCGGAATGATGCCTCAAGGAAATCCTCGAGGATGGCCTGGCCCTCGTCCTATGAATGTAAGTACACGTACATGCTAAAAAGTTTATTAAAGATTATTTTAG
Organism: Cherax destructor; assembly: GCA_009830355.1. NCBI lineage: Eukaryota > Metazoa > Arthropoda > Malacostraca > Decapoda > Parastacidae > Cherax > Cherax destructor. The sequence continues at coordinate 469,754 of WNWK01000168.1, read as the reverse complement.
AAAGGTTTTGACTATTTCTTTCCTACACAGTGGGACTTGACGAGCTGTTGGAGTGTGAGTAGGGTAATATTTTGTGAAGGGATTCAGGAAAAAAAGATTAGCCAGACTTGAATCCTGGAGGTGGGAAGTACAGTGCCTTCACTTTAAAGAGGAGGGGTTTGGGATATTTCCTGTTTGGAGTGACATCTGAACTGTCACATCTGCGTGCCTCTGCAAAGACAGCAATTATGTGTGAATGATGGTGAAAGTGTTTCTTTTTTGGGTCACCCTGCTTCGGTGGGAGATGGTAGGCATGTTAAAAAAAAAAAAACAGTGGGACTTGACCAATTGTGTATTCCTGCTTAGGTGGAAAATGAATTGATTTCACAGTTTAGTTTTCCTTCTCACTGCTATTGATTTCCATGTGTTCACTTTTTTTTTTTTTTTTTTAAGCTTGTTAGAGTATATCTTATTAATACTGTACATTGTAAAAGTTCATATTGTAATTGGGAATTTTAGCCCCTTAGAAGACAATTTTAAAGACATTTTTTTTAGTCCCCTTAGAAGACAATTTTAAAGATTTTTTTTTTACACTGATCTGCTATTACCAAGATTAAAACATGGTATAGGGTTTTGGGTAGATTTTAGAGAAGAAAACATTATTGCAGATTTTAAAGGGATGCCATAGTAACACTAAAGTATCCAGGAAAAGGAAATATAAATAATGGGGAAGCAGGAAATAATAAGTTGATATAACAAGAGCCTTACATAGGTCATAGGTATTGTATCAGCCTGTCAGCCAGTAGCTCATTATGCATTGTAAAATAGAATGTGACATTAATATTTCATATGGTTGTTAATTGTTTTGCTACCTTTAAGTTTGTTAAATCCTATGATTTACCATAATATGTATTTATACTTTCTTGCAGATCCACCCTTGGGATTGTCCACCACTTATTCTGAACCCACAGATGAGAATGTCACAGCCCAATATGCCTATTCCCAGAAATGGACCACCTATGATGGCTCGACCACAGCTACCTATGGTGGCCTTACCTGGGACAATGCAACGAGGACCAACTCCTCAGCTGAATAATCCTAATTTTCCACAGTTTCCTAATAGAAGTGGCTCACAGGTTATTATTATAATTATTTGCATATACAGTGGACCCCCGGTGTTCATGATTTTTTCGTTCCAGAATGCTGTTCAAGTGACATTACCAAACGAATTTATTCCCATAAGGGATGTGTAATGTCACCATGGTTATTTAATATATTTATAGATGGGGTTGTAAAAGAAATAAATGCTAGGGTGTTGGGGAGAGGGGTGGGATTAAATTATGGGGAATTAAATGCAAAATGGGAGTTGACACAGTTACTTTTTGCTGATGATACTGTGCTTATGGGAGATTCTAAAGAAAAGTTGCAAAGGTTAGTGGATGAGTTTGGGAGGGTGTGTAAAGGTAGAAAGTTGAAAGTGAACATAGATAAGAGTAAGGTGATGAGGGTATCAAACGATTTAAATAAAGAAAAAATGGATATCACATTGGAGAGAGGGATTATGGAAGAGGTAAATGTTTTCAAATATTTGTGAGTTGATGTGTCAGCGGATGGGTTTATGAAGGATGAGGTTAATCATAGAATTGATGAAGGAAAAAAGGTGAGTGGTGCATTGAGGTATCTGTGGAGACAAAAAACGTTATCCATGGAGGCAAAGAAGGGAATGTATGAAAGTATAGTGGTACCAACACTCTTATATGGGTGTGAAGCATGGGTTGCAAATGCTGCATCGAGGAGGAGGCTGGAGGCAGTGGAGATGTCCTGTCTAAGGGCAATGTGTGGTGTAAATATTATGCAGAAAATTCAGTGTGTGGAAATTAGGAGAAGGTGTGGAGTTACTAAAAGTATTTGTCAGAGGGCTGAAGAGGGGTTGTTGAGGTGGTTTGGTCATTTAGAGAGAATGAATCAAAGTAGAATGACTTGGAGAGCGTATAAATCTGTAGGGGAAGGAAGGCGGGGTAGGGGTCGTCCTAGAAAAGGTTGGAGGGAGGGGGTAAAGGAGGTTTTGTGGGCGAGGGGCTTGGACTTCCAGCAATCATGTGTGAGCGTGTTAGATAGGAGTGAATGGAGACAAATGGTTTTTGGGACCTGACGAGCTGTTGGAGTGTGAGCAGGGTAACCTTTTGTGAAGGGATTCAGGGAAACCAGTTAATTGATTTAGTTGGACTTGAGTCCTGGAAATGGGAAGTACAGTTACACTTTAAAGGAGTGGTCTGGGATAGTGACAGCTGGGAGGGACTATTCTCAGCTGTCGTATCTGAGCGCCTCTGCAAAGACAGTGATTATGTATGAGTGTGGTGAAAGTGTTGAATGATGATGAAAGTATTTTCTTTTTGGGTCACCCTGCCTTTGTGGGAGACGGCCGACTTGTTGAAAAAAAAAAAATGTATGAAAGAGGGGAAGGTACCTAAGGATTGGCAGAGAGTGTGTATAGTTCCTTTATATAAAGGGAAGGGTGACAAAAGAGATTGTAATAATTATAGGGTAAAAAGTTTACTGATTATATACTAGGTAAAGTGTACGGTTGGGTTATTATTGAAAGAATTAGAGGTAAGACAGAGAGTAGGATTGCAGATGAGCAAGGAGGTTTTAGAGTGGGTAGGGGATGTGTAGATCAAGTGTTTACATTGAAGCAGATATGTGAACAGTATTTAGATAAAGGTAGGGAAGTTTTCATTGCATTTATGGGTTTAGAAAAAGCATATGATAGAGTGGATAGGGGAGCAATGTGGCAGATGTTGCAAGTGTATGGAATAGGTAGTAAGTTACTAAATGCTGTAAAGAGTTTTTATGAGGATAGTGAGGCTCAGGTTAGGGTGTGTAGAAGAGGGAGATTTCTTTCCGGTAAAAGTAGGTCTTAGACAGGGATGTGTAATGTCACCATGGTTGTTTAATATATTTATAGATGGGGTTGTAAAAGAAGTAAATGTGCTAGGGTGTTGGGAAGAGGAGTGGGATTAAATTATGGGGAATCAAGTACTGTCCTTATGGGAGATTATAAAGAAAAGTTGCAAAGGTTAGTGGACGAGTTTGGGAGGGTGTGTAAAGGTAGAAAGTTGAAAGTGAACATAGATAAGAGTAAGGTGATGAGGGTATCAAACGATTTAGATAAATAAAAAATGGATATCACATTGGAGAGAGGGAGTATGGAAGAAGTGAATGTTTTCAGATATTTGGGAGTTGACTTGTCAGCGGATGGGTTTATGAAGGATGAGGTTAACCATAGAATTGATGAAGGAAAAAAGGTGAGTGGTGTGTTGAGGTATCTGTGGAGACAAAAAACATTATCTATGGAGGCAAAGAAGGGAATGTATGAAAGTATAGTGGTGGGTGTGAAGCTTGGGTTGTAAATGCTGCAGCAAGGAGGTGGCTGGAGGCAGTGGAGATGTCCTGTCTAAGAGCAATGTGTGGTGTAAATATTATGCAGAGAATTCGGAGTGTGGAAATTAGGAGGAGGTGTGGAGTTACTAAAAATATTAGTAAGAGGGCTGAAGAGGGGTTGTTGAGGTGGTTTGGTCATTTAGAGAGAATGGATCAAAGTAGAATGACTTGGAGAGTATATAAATCTGTAGAGGAAGGAAGGCGGGGTAGGGGTCGTCCTCGAAAAGGTTGGAGGGAGGGGGTAAAAGAGGTTTTATGGGCGAGGGGCTTGGACTTCCAGCAAGCGTGTGTGAGCGTGTTAGATAGGAGTGAATGAAGACGAATGGTTTTTGGGACCTGACAAGCTGTTGGAGTGTGAGCAGAGTAATATTTAGTGAAGGGATTCAGGGAAACCTGTTATTATAGATTTAGCCAGACTTGAGTCCTGGAAATGGGAAGTACAATGCATACACTTTAAAGGAGGGGTCTGGGATATTGACAGTGGAGGAACTATTCTAAACTGTCATATCTGAGCACCTCTGCAAAGACAGTGATTATGTATGAGTGAGGTGTGAAAGTTTTGAATGATGAAAGTATTTTCTTTTTGGGGATTTTCTTTCTTTTTGGGTCACCCTGCCTCGGTGGGAGACGGCCGAATTGTTGAAAAAAACAAAAGAATAATGTAAATTAGACTAGTCCTTTTAGACCCCCAAAAATACACTTACAAAAGCACTTACAAAAATACACTTACATAATTGTTCGAGTTTGGAGCATCATGAATACCGGGGCTCCACTGTATCTGTATTAAGTAAATTATTTCCTTGAGAGATTTTTGCCTTTCTTGTATAGTTGACTAATGTGGAATATTACCCAGTTATTTCAGTACTATAATAAATGTGCACTTAAATTCATAGATTTTTTTAAAGTGGAGATAGTGATCAAAAATATTTAATACATTTTTTCTGTTAACAGTGGAGTACAGGAATCGTTCCCTATGGGGCTGGTGCAATACTTTCGCAATTGGTGAGTGGGGTTCAGCTGCCACCACAAGAAGATTTACGAACCTCTCTCAAGAGGCGTTCAGGTGGGGATCCCACCGACATAAGTCCCCCTAAGCACTTGAGAATGATTCCAAATCATGTCAACACACAACATTCAGTGGCTGTAAGTTTAATGGATTATTATTTGCCTCTAAAGAAATCTGCTTTACACAAGCTGCATGGAAAGTTATGACGCCAGCAAGAGTAAGACATTTTTTTATGGTTAGTTTATGTAAATGAATCAGTATAACACTTACCATTGAAATTAATACATGGTTAAATATCCCTTGCACATCAAGCAGTCTTTAATCTTTCTAGGAACACTGTCATGTCAGTTTTTAAGGGTGGTAGACGAGAATAAAGCCAAGATGTCTCTTAATAGCTGCTTCAAGTTTTGGGATGGATGATGTGTGATGGTCCTTTTGGCAGCATTTCATAAATGGCCACAAATTTTCTATTTAGTTTGGGTTTGGATTATTACCTGGCCAGTCACCTAATCTTGATTGAAGAGGAGAGGTAATTTTGAATTGTTCAGTCCTGAAGCCTTGATCAATCTGAAGTAGAGGAACTAAAAGTGATGTGCAACAGATGGTGTCACAGGAGGCGGGGCTCACTACTAGGCCTAATGGCCCATGCTAAGCAGGTCTCTCTAAGATCTAACCCTTCTCACATAAGAACATGCTGATAACTTCTAGAGTATTAAAATTTTCATAGATATCCTTAATATCAAAATGCCTTTGTGTTGCCGTTTCAGACAGGTAATCTTATATCAAGAAGATAAATATGACACATTCTCCATGGGGAAGTGGAACAGAATTCTTCCTCCGTAAGCCATGCGTGTCGTAAGAGACGACTAAAATGCCGGGAGCAAGGGGCTAGTAACCCCTTCTCCTGTATATATTACTAAATGTAAAAGGAGAAGCTTTCGTTTTTCCTTTTGGGCCACCCTACCTCTGTGGGAAACGGCCGACATGTTGAAAGAAAGAAGAAATATGACACGTGCAGTATTTGGGTATCTTTATTGCCAAAATGTTTTACCTGCAATAGATATCCAAATGTTGCACATACATCTTATTCATCCACGTGTCAGTCAGTCTTGTATACCATTGATATGACAATACTTGCCAGATACAGCAACACTATATCTATTGCCATGGATCATTCTCCTCTTCTAAGTGGACTTAGCTTAACAATGCTTCAGCATTATTCCTAGCATACACAGATTAGCTCTTCTTGTTTAGCTGTATAACAATAACATTCAATTGTTAGTATTTACAAATTGGCCTTTTATTTTCAGAGAAAAAAACTTCATGGCGCATTGAATAGGCAGCGAGGTGGACTGTTAAAAAAGGGCCCCATTTCTAGTAGGCTGTCTATGCCTGGTACCAATAACAATCCTAATTTGACAACTATCAAACAGTGGACATTACTCCTGTTCAAAAGCAAAATCAAGTAAACAATTCACAGCAGAATCAAAGAAACCAGCAACAAAACCAGGGACACCAGCAACAAAACCAGGGACACCAGCAACAAAACCAGGGACACCAGCAACAAAACCAGGGACACCAGCAACAAAACCAAGGATATCAGCAACAAAATCAAGGACACCAACAACAAAACCAAGGATATCAGCAACAAAATCAAGGACACCTGCAACAAAACCAGGGAAATCAGCCACAAAACCAAGGACACCAGCAACAAAATGTTGGAAATAAGCAGCAGCAGCAGCAGAATCAGAATCTAGGTAATAAGTTTCGGCAAAACCAAGGAAACCAACAACACAGTTTAGGAAATAGACTGCAACAAAATCAAGGGAATAAGCAGCAGCAACAGAACCAAGGAAATAAACAGCTACAAAATCAAGGAAATGTTCAGCAAAAAACTCAAGGAAATAAACAACCACCAAATCAAGGAAATAAGCAGCAACAAAATCTAGGAAATAAGGAGGCAAATACATCTGCCAGAGAGCCAGTTAAACAAGCAAAACCATTTGAAAAAGTAGTAAGTAGAAGGCTCTTGGTATCATAAGTACACTAATACAGTTTTTTCAAAAAATTATTTGCATGGGGTGTCTAATTTTCATATATCAGACACCTTGTTTTTTTTATTTTTTACATACCAGATGTCTCCCACTGAGGCAGGGTGACCCAAAAAAGAAGAAACAAAAGATTTTCTTCTTTTTACATTCAGTAATTTATATAGGAGAAGGGGTTACTAGTCCCTTGCTCCTGGCATTTTAGTCGCCCCTTCCGACACATATGTCTTATGGAGGAAGGATTCTTCTCTACTTTTCCCATGGAGTTGCCTTAATTATTTTTTTTTTTTTTTTTTTTTTTCTTCAACAAGTCGGCCGTCTCCCACCGAGGCAGGGTGACCCAAAAAGAAAGAAAATCCCCAAAAAGAAAATACTTTCATCATCATTCATTTTGGGAGATGTTAAGCGAATGTATAGGAACTTTTGAACCAAATGAGAGAGTAATTGTGGTAGGGGACCTAAATGCTAAAGTGGGAGAAACATGCAGAGAGGGTGTAGTAGGTAAGTTTGGGGTGCCAGGTGTAAATGATAATGGGAGCCCTTTGATTGAACTTTGTATAGAAAGGGGTTTAGTTATAGGTAATACATATTTTAAGAAAAAGAGGATAAATAAGTATACAAGATATGATGTAGGGCGTAATGACAGTAGTTTGTTGGACTATGTATTGGTAGATAAAAGACTGTTGAGTAGACTTCAGGATGTACATGTTTATAGAGGGGCTACAGATATATCAGATCACTTTTTAGTTATAGCTACAGTGGGAGTAAAAGGTAGATGGGATACAAGGAAAATAGAATCAGTAAGTAAAAGAGAGGTGAAGGTTTATAAACTAAAGAGGAGGCAGTTAGGGTAAGATATAAACAACTATTGGAGGATAGATGGGTTAGTGAGAGTGTAGGCAATGGGGTCGAAAATGTATGGGGTAGATTTAAAAATGTAGTGTTAGAGTGTTCAGCAGAAGTTTGTGGTTACAGGCGAGTGGGTGCAGGAGGGAAGAGGAGCGATGGTGGAATGATGATGTAAAGAGAGTAGTAAGGAGAAAAAGTTAGCATATGAGAGGTTTTTACAAAGTAGAAGTGATGCAAGGAGGGAAGAGTATATGGAGAGAAAAGAGAGGTTAAAAGAGTGGTGAAGCAATGTAAAAGAGAGCAGATGAGAGAGTGGGTGAGATGTTATCAGCAAATTTTGTTGAAAATAAGAAAAAGTTTTGGAATGAGATTAATAAGTTGAGGAAGCCTAGAGAACAAATGGATTTGACAGTTAAAAATAGGAGAGGAGAGTTATTAAATGGAGAGTTAGAGGTATCGGGAAGATGGAGAGAATATTTTGAGGATTTGTTAAATGTTGATGAAGACAGGAAGCTGTGATTTCGTGTGTAGGGCAAGGAGGAATAACATCTTGTAGGAGTGTGGAAGAGCCAGTTGTGGGTGTAGGGAAGTTCGTGAGGCAGTGGGTAGAATGAAGGGGGTAAGGCAGCTGGGATTGATGGGATAAAGATAGAAATGTTAAAAGCAGGTGGGGATATAATTTTGGAGTGGTTGGTGCTATTATTTAATAAATGTATGGAAGAGGGTAAGGTACCTAGGGATTGGCAGAGAGCGTGTATTGTTCCTTTGTATAAAGGCAAAGGGGACAAAAGAGAGTGCAAAAATTATAGGGAATAAGTCTGTTGAGTGTACCTGGTAAAGTGTATGGTAGAGTTATTATTGAAAGAATTAAGAGTAAAACAGAAAGCAGGATAGCAGATGAACAAGGGGCTTTAGGAAAGGTAGGGGTGTGTAGACCAAGTGTTTACAGTGAAACATATAGGTGAACAGTATTTGGATAAGGGTAAAGATGTTTTTGTGGCATTTATGGATTTGGAAAAGGCGTATGATAGGGTAGATAGGGGCAATGTGGCAGATGTTGCAGGTGTATGGAATAGGAGGAAGGTTACTGAAAGCAGTGAAGAGTTTTTATGAGGATAGTGAGGCTCAGGTTAGAGTGTGTAGGAGGGAAGGGGACTATTTCCCAGTAAAAGTGGGCCTTAGACAAGGATGTGTGATGTCACCGTGGTTGTTCAATATATTTATAGATGGGGTTGTAAGAGAAGTGAATGCGAGGGTCTTGGCAAGAGGTGTTGGGCTAAAAGATAAAGAAGCAAATACAAAGTGGGAGTTGTCACAGTTGCTTTTGCTGATGACACTGTGCTTTTGGGAGATTCTGAAGAGAAGCTGCAGAGGTTGGTGGATGAATTTGGTAGGGTGTGTAAAGAAGAAAATTGAAAGTGAATATAGGAAAGAGTAAGGTGATGAGGATAACAAAAGAATAGGTGACGAAAGATTGGATATCAGATTGGAGGAGAGAGTATGGAGGAGGTGAATGTATTCAGATATTTGGGAGTGGATATGTCGGCGGATGGGTCTATGAAGGATGAGGTGAATCATAGAATTGATGAGGGAAAAGGGTGAGTGGAGCACTTGAGTCTGTGGAGACAAAGAACCTTGTCCATGGAAGTAAAGAGGGAATGTATGAGAGTATAGTTATACCAACGCTCTTATATGGGTGTGAAGCATGGGTGATGAATGTTGCAACGAGGAGAAGGCTGGAGGCAGTGGAGATGTCATGTCTGAGGTCAATGTGTGGTGTGAATATAATGCAGAGAATTCGGAGTTTGGAAATTAGGAGGAGGTGCGGGATTACCAAAACGATTGTTCAGAGAGCTGAGGAGGGGTTGTTGAGGTGGTTTGGACATGTAGAGAGAATGGAACGAGACAGAGTGACTTCGAGAGTGTATAAATCTGTAGTGGAGGAAGGCGGGGTAGGGGTCGGCCTAGGAAAGGTTGGAGGAGGGTAAAGGAAGTTTTGTGTGCGAGGGCTTGGACTTCCAGCAAGCATGTGTGAGCGTATTTGATAGGAGTGAATGGAGGCATATGGTTTTAATACTTGACGTGCTGTTGGAGTGTGAGCAAAGTAACATTTATGAAGGGATTCAGGAAACCGGCAGGCCGGACTTGAGTTCTGGAGATGGGAAGTACAGTGCCGGCACTCTGAAGGAGGGTGTTAATGTTGCAGTTTTATAACTGTAGTGTAAAGCACCCTTCTGGCAAGACAGTGATGGAGTGAATGATGATGAAAGTTTTTCTTTTCGGGCCACCCTGCCTTGGTGGGAATCGGCCGATGTGTTAATATAAAAAAAATCATTCAACACTTTCACCACACTCATACATAATCACTGTCTTTGCAGAGGAGCTCAGATACGACAGCTGAGAAAAGTCCCTCCCAGCTGTCACTATCTCAGACCCCTCCTTTAAAGTGCAGGCATTGTACTTCCCATTTCCAGGACTCAAGTCCAACTAAATCAATTAACTGGTTTCCTGAATCCCTTCACAAAATGTTACCCTGCTCACACTCCAACAGATCGTCATGTCCCAAAACCATTCGTCTCCATTCACTCCTATCTAACACGCTCACACATGCTTGCTGGAAGTCCAAGCCCTCGCCCCAAACCTCCTTTACCCCTTCCCTCCAACCTTTCTAGGACGACCCCTACCCCGCCTTCCTTCCCTACAGATTTATACGCTCTCCAAGTCATTCTACTTTGATCCATTCTCTCTAAATGACCAAACCACCTCAACAACCCCTCTTCAGCCCTCTGACAAATACTTTTAGTAACTCCACACCTTCTCCTAATTTCCACATTCCGAATTTTCTGCATAATATTTACACCACACATTGCCCTTAGACAGGACATCTCCACTGCCTCAGCCTCCTCCTCGCTGCAGCATTTGCAACCCATGCTTCACACCCATATAAGAGTGTTGGTACCACTATACTTTCGTACATTCCCTTCTTTGCCTCCATGGATAACGTTCTTTGTCTCCACAGATACCTCAATGCACCACTCACCTTTTTCCTTCATCAATTCTATGGTTAACCTCATCCTTCATAAACCCATCCGCTGACACGTCAACTCCCAAATATCTGAAAACATTTACTTCTTCCATAATCCCTCTCTCCAATGTGATATCCAATTTTTCTTTATTTAAATCGTTTGATACCCTCATCACCTTACTCTTATCTATGTTCACTTTTAACTTTCTACCTTTACACACTCTCCCAAACTCGTCCACTAACCTTTGCAACTTTTCTTTAGAATCTCCCATAAGCACAGTATCATCAGCAAAAAGTAACTGTGTCAACTCCCATTTGCATTTAATTCCCCATAATTTAATCCCACCCCTCTCCCCAACACCCTAGCATTTACTTCTTTTACAACCCCATCTATAAATATATTAAACAACCATGGTGACATTACACATCCCTGTTTAAGACCTACTTTTACCGGAAGTAATTTCCCTCTCTCCTACACACCTAACCTGAGCCTCACTATCCTCATAAAAACTCTTTACAGCCTTCAGTAACTTACTACCTATTCCTTACACTTGCAACATTTGCCACATTGCTCCCCTATCCACTCTATCATATGCCTTTTCTAAATCCATAAATGCAATAAAAACTTCTCTACCTTTATCTAAATACTGTTCACATATATGCTTCACTGTAAACACTTGATCTACACATCCCCTACCCACTCTAAAGCCTCCTTGCTCATCTGCAATCCTACTCTCTGTCTTACCTCTAATTCTTTCAATAATAACCCTGCCATACACTTTACCTGGTATACTCAGTAAACTTATTCCCCTATAATTTTTACACTCTCTTTTATCCCCTTCCCTTTATATAAAGGAACTATACATGCTCTCTGCCAATCCCTAGGTACCTTCCCCTCTTTCATACATTTATTAAACAAAAATACCAACCACTCCAGCACTATATCCCCCCCTGCTTTTAACATTTCTGTCATGATTCCGTCAATTCCAGCTGCTTTACCCCCTTTCATTCTACGTAATGCCCTCACACTCACATCCTGCTCTTCTTCACTCCTAAACGATGTTGTACCTCCCTGGCCAGTACATGAAATTACCGCCTCCCTTTTTTCATCGACATTTAAAAGTTCCTCAAAATATTCCTGCCATCTACCCAATACCTCCAATTAATTATATTCAGATAAAAAAAAATGAGCGAGAGCATGTTAGGAATGAATGGAAACAAATGGTTTTTGGGACCTGACGAGCTGTTGGAGTGTGAGCAGGGCCGGACTTGAGTCCTGGAAATGGGAAGTACAATGCCTGCAATTTAGAGGAGGGGTTTGGGTTATTGGCAGTTTGGAGGGACATCTAAACTGCCGTATCCGAGTGCCTCTGCAATGACAGTGATCATGTATGAGTGATGGTGACAGTGTTGAATGATGATGAAAGTTTTTTCTTTCTTTTTGGGTCACCCTGCCTCGGTGGGAAACGGCGAACGTGTTAAAAAAAATTGTCTGAACGAAAGATTTTGTTGTAATTTTTTAATTGGAGAGTTCATTTTAAATTCAATATCTTTTAATGTATTCTCTCATTTAAAAAAAAAACTATAGAGGTTCTCCAAATACAAATTTAAATTAAAATCTGCTAAAGAGAATCCCAGAAGACGGTTGACATATACAGATCAATCAACCTCCTGTGTTTGTCTCCATGTGGATTTTTATTGAGCATTGACAAGTGTTCATTACACTTTAGTTGTTCATGTATGTACAGTAATCTGTACTGAGTTTACATGCATAAGAAATGATTCTTTTTCGAACTGTACTTTTGTTTTTACCTTGGTAATATATTTTCCAGAAAATCCTAGATCCTAGTGAAGATAGTGAATATCAACGAAAGATGCTTCAGCAAAAGCAGCTAAGAGAACAAATACTGGCTAAAAAGGAGGCACGGAGAAAAGCTGCTGCAGCAATTATGGCAAATGAGATTGCATCAAGGAAAGCAAAACAAGAGAAAGAAAATAATAAGAAAGCTGATGAACAGCAGCAGAATGAACAGAAGGTTTCACAAGAGCAGCAGCAATCTAAACAACATCTACTATCCAGAAGAGGAGTAAAAGGTAAGTGTACTAATTTCAGATGTTACATTCTATTTAGTTTTTTATTATAAATAGTTTTTGTTTGTCATGTGTGTTTTAACCCTTTGACTGTCGGAGGCCCCATTCTGAAACTGTCATTCTATGTCGGAAAATTTTGGAAAAAAAAAAAAATTATTTTTTCTTATGAAATGATAGAGAATCTTTTCCCGATGGTAATGACACCAAAAGTATGAAATTTGATTGAAAACTTACGGAATTACGCTCTCGCAAAGTTAGCGATGTCAGTGATATATACGCATCAGCGATTTCGCCGACTTTGAGCCCTATTTTCGGCCAATTCCATTGGGACAGTCGACCAAACTCATAGCTATTTCTTTAGAACTCCATTTGTTCTATCGATTGAGTACAAGAAATCACCAATTTACCGATTTCAACTACCCAATAAAGTGTTCAGAAAATGGCAATTTCGCCAATTTCATGCAAAATAAAAAAGATGTCAATTTCAAAATAGGGTCCAGAATAAACAATGCAGACATCCCTAACACTAAAATAATATGTTATCTGTTCATTAGTCACGTCTTTAGGCCCCTCTTACATTACTCTTGCTTTCTATTTTGATTTTTTATTCACACAAAAAATAGAAGATTTATTGTTATGCAGACTATTGCATTATTGTAAAAATTGTATAAATAATATCTGTGCACTTTTGAAAGAATATTAGACTCACCAGTTGATGTGTATTGGACGCGTGGTGTGATTTGTTTATTTTTGAACATTGGCAAAAATCGAACATTTCCGCTACTTTGAGCTCAATTTCAATATCGTTTACATCATGAAACTAATCAAAATCATCTCTATTCCTGTAATATGTTTTCCATTTTAACAATTGAGACCATGAAAAAGAGAATAAAATCATAAATACTATACGAAAATACACCTCAAAGTCGGCGTTTTAATCCAAAAACATGGTCGGAGTTTTTTTTTCTCATTATTTACTGCTTGCTGCAGGATTTTTTTTATACTGCGCACACTGACCACACAGACCCATTCTCTCACATGTGGGCCTACCAGCTTTCTCCTGCTTGATTTGAGGCCGCTAGAATTTAGGCGTATAAATACGTCCGAAACATTGGCTCGTAAGACGTATATATACGTCCAAAACAGTCAAAGGGTTAATATGCAGGAAATTGTTAAAAATGCAGATACATATTACAAAGCTTTCATAAATTTCATAACATGCAGTATTGTATTGCATTCCCAGGTACAAAAGATACCTGAAATTTACCCTGAAGTGGTTCCACTTGTCACCCATCCTTGTTGTCCAGGTTTTGACCAAACCTTATTGAGTACGTAATTAGCAGGCTCACTGATTAGGGATAGATTAATTGAATATTTCATGTTTTCTTGATGATGGGTCTACTGGTAATTGGGCCTTTTTTTTTTTTTTTTTAAGCAAATTTTGAAATTTATTAATATATTCATAAGGTACTTGTGATGTCATTATTGTTGTTTAATATAGTTGTTGATAGGGTTGTAAAAAAGCAAATACAGTGGAACCCTGGATTTCGTACTTAATCCATTCCAGAAGGTCGGTCTAAATCCGAAACGTACGATAACTGAAGTAATATTTCCCATAAGAAATTATGAAATTACAATTAATCCATTCCAGACACCCAAAAATATTAACAAAAAATACATTTTTTAAAGAATAACTATAGTTTTACATACAGAAAACGACGACACATAACTATCTTCTCCCCCTAACTGATTTTCGTTGATCCACACCAACAACAACAACTCCATATCTTCGATTGTTTGTGATCTCTGTTTCGTTATCATATTTACCCCTTTCACAACTTTAGTTTCCTTGATTTCTACTTTCTTTGCCAGGATGGAACAGATTGTTGATTTCAACTTCCCATACGTCCTGGCAAGCTTGGCTAAACGTACGCCACTTTCGTATTTTTCTGCAATCTCTTTTTTTAATTCTACCGTGTTTTTCACCTTCTTTACCAGAAGGCTGGTAATAGGAACTTTTTTTGGGCCCTTGGTGGCTTATTTCGTCTCGAGTGGGCGGACGCATCTGATACGTATGATTTCCAGGTGGAGGTACGAAATCCGGACCAAAATTTTGTCCAAAAAAGTGGCCTAAATCCGAAATGTACGATATTCGGATGTACGAAATCTGGAGTTCCACTGTACTAGGGTGTTGGGGAGAGTTGTGGGATTAAAAGATAAATGAATCTGATGCAACAAGGGAGTTGTCACATTTGCTCTTTATTGATGACAACACTTATAGTAGATTCATGACAAAAAGGTTACCTATCTACATGGAGGGTATTTCAGGGATCAACGCCCCCGCGGCCTGGTCCATGACCAGGCCTCCCGATGGATCAGAGCCTGATGAACTAGGCTGTTACTGCTGGCTGCATGTAGTCCAACATATGAACCACAGCCCAGCTGATCTGGCATTGACTTTAGGTATCTCTCCAGCTTCCATTTGAAGGCAGCCAGGGGTTTATTGGTAATTCCCCTTATGCCTGGTAGGAGGCTGTTGAACAATCTTGGGCCCCAGACACTTAATGTGTTTTCTCTTAGTGTACTAATAATGCCCTTACTTTCATTGGGTGTATGTTGCACTGCCTGCCAAGTCTCTTGCTTTCATAAGGAGTGATTTCTGGGTGCAGATTAGGGACCAGTCCCACTAGGATTTTCCAGGTGTAGATTATGATGCATCTCTCTCACCTGCGCTCCACTGAGTACAAGTTAAGTGTCTCCAAGCATTCCCAGTAGTTAAGGTGTTTGATGTAACCTATATGTGCAGTAAAGGTTCTCTGTACATTCTTTAGATCTGCAATTTCACCTCCCTTGAATGGAGTTGTTAATGTACAACAGTATTCCAGCCTAGAGACAGAACAAGTGATTTAAAAAGATCATCATTGGCTTGGCATCTCTTGTTTTGAGCATTTTCATTATCCATCCTATCATTTCCCTCTCAGATGTGATGTTGGCACTGTTGTGATCCTTGAAGGTGAGATCCTCAGACATTACCACTCCCAGGTCCTTCACAATACTTTTCTGCTCTATTGTGTGATTAGAGTTGGTGATTAGAGATTGGTGGAGGAGTTTAGGAGGGTGTCCAAAGGAAGCAAGGAAATTAAAAGTGAATATAGAAAAGAGTAGCATGATTGGAGCAACAAAAAGCCTGGGCAGTGAAATACTGAATGTCAGATTGGAAGGAGGAGTATGGAGGAAGTTTATATTTAGAGATTGGGAGTGAAAGTGTTGACAGATGGGTTTATGAAAAATAAGTTGAACTATACAATACACAAGGAGAAAAAGGAAGGGTGGAGTGTGGAGGCTTCTGTACTAACACTTTTAAATGGGTGTGAGGCATGACCTTTAAGCATTGCAGTGAGGAGAAGGCTGCAGGCAGTGCAGATTAGGGATGTATCGGATGTGAAAATTTAAATATCCGGTATGCGGATGTGTATACGGATGTCTTACTTATTTTGCGGATGCGGATACGGATATCTGCTTACAGTAAAATACGGATGCGGATGCGGATATCTGCTTACAGTAAAATACGGATGCGGATATCTGCTTACAGTAAAATGCGGATGCGGATTCGGATGTCACATCTTGACATCCGGGCGGATGCGGATGCAGTTTTACCCAGGACAGTCATAAAATACCTGATTTTTTTACCATAAGAACATAAGAAAGGGAGAACACTGCAACAGGCCTACTGGCCCATAGTTAGCAGTCATTACATCCAGCTATTCACCAAAATATTTTGTCCAACCCATCTAGCAAACGAGAAGCCGACAACCCCCAAAACATTGTGCAAGTCCGTTCAATCCAACCTCTCTCCTCCACAGGAACACAGAATGTTAAGTAAAAGGACACAAATGCAACTAATGAAACATTTTATTGTAACGTTGCTCTCATGAGCTTTTTCAAGCTGCTGTTTCAATGCATGGACACACAGGGTATATATAGTTCAATGAGGCAGCCAAATATCTCGTGGTTGCATTGTGTCCTTTGCTGCCTCTTATCGGTAATTCTACTATGTGTACAAGACGGCTGGATATTTCAAGGCTTAACAACTTCCGGACAAATGATACTAGCGGTGGGATGCCGAATATCAGCCTCTACGAGGCTAGTGCATGAAATGTAGTCGGCGGGGTCGACAGTCAGCTGCTGACTGCTGACGAGCAATATCATCAGCGTCCACTATACGGAGGAGAAGAGGGAGGGGGTAGGATTTCACTAACCGACTGCTATTGTACATATATGACATCAATTCCGACACGATGAAGAATTAGACACATGTGCAATATCTGCGTTATCTTTATTGTAGACGAATCGCCAAATGGTGGCTGTCGGTATAAATTGAAGAACATAATGGGAAGACAGAAGAACTGTATATAAAAGATGAGGTAATCAGTCCCTCAACCTTGGGTTAAGTCACCGTAGTCTGGAGCTGGTGAGTACCCGTAGTCTGGAGCTGGTGAAGTGCCATGGTCTGGGCTTCAATTAGAAGTGCACGTAGTCTGGAGCTGGTGAAGTGCTGCCGTAAGTGGGAGCTGGTGAAGTGCACCGTATAGTCTGGAGCCAGTGAGGGTGCACCGTAGTCTGGAGCTGGTGAAGTGCACCAGCAGTCTGGAGCTGGTGAAGTGCACCGTAGTCTGGGCTGGCAGAGAACACCGTAGTCTGGAACTAATGAAGAGCACCATGTGATCTGATGCACTGATTATCTCATGTTTGTATGCAGTTCTCACTCTCTCCATTATGTCCTTCCTTCTATTAATATCACTTTTCCATGGATGGCATTCTTCTACCATAAAGATACCCCAGACGACTGCTAACCAGCGCCAGCAAAGCTCCTAAAGAATACCCCAGACTGACTGCTGTGCAGCGCTCCACTCAGGCAGCTGACATGAGCTGGTACAGCGGATAACTTGAATTGATAATGAAAACAGTGATAAACAGTAAGTTATTTGACTTATTCAGTAACGGATTTCAATGATGCTGGATATCTCTCGCACCTCAGTAGCCTTGGTGAAGGATCATTTACAAATTTACCCCATCCCTCCCTCCCTGTCTCTCTTTGGCATTCACGCTGGAGTCCCTTGTGGTACTTACCCAACCCTAGAAAGTCCCCTACCCCAGGAAAGTTACTACCCCAGGAGCATTGAGGGACAAATGAAAACGTTGGGGCATCAGTCGATCTGGGAATAACTGAGACAATAACTCTACTAAAACTATATAAACATATATATATATATATATATATATATATATATATATATATGTCATTGCCGATTAGGTAAAACTGGTCAATTAGCAAGAACTCATTTTACAAAATTACAGTCTTTCCCTAAGGCATTTCTTTTATACGTTTAAAGATATATTTTTTTCATTTTATGTTAATGTAAAAAATTATAATTTAGTACCTAAAGAAACTTACAAAACTTACCTAACCTTATTATAACAGAAGCAATTTAATTTGCTTCTTCCAAACTAAATATATTTTAGATACGTTTAATAATTTAGTAATAAACAAGCATTAAAATATATTTTCGCTAAGTTCAGAATGATTTTTGCGAAGTTATTGCACACAAATTTTCGCTTGTATGACCTTCAAGCTGAAAAGCGTTGCTATTCTAAGCAAAATTACCCAAGTTATACCTATATTATTGTGACATATTATATATATATATATATATATATATATATATATAAAATATATTGATTGGTTAGGCTAGAATTAAATTGTGCTTGTTGTAATGGAAGTTGGGAGTAGGTTTTCAAAGTTTCTCTTGGTACAAAATTATAAATTCTTACATTAACATAAATTAAAAATATATCTTTAAACGTATAAGAGAATTTTTAAGAGGACTTAATTTTAGATGAGTTCTTGCTATTGACCAGTTTTACCTAATCGGCTTTGATATATATATATATATATATATATATATATATATATATATATATATATATATATATATATATATATATATATATATATATATATATATATATATATATAATCAAATTGGACTTTGCCAATGCTTTCAACTCAGTCAGAAGGATGCCATCTCCCAGCAGTTTCAAACCTTTCCTTCCCTCTATCCTTTCATAGAATGCGATGTTACAGTGTGTGCTTTCCTAAACTTTTGTTTGGGTTGTGAAAATTCTGACTCATGTGAGGGTGTGCAGCAGGGGACCCTCTTGCTCCCTTTCTATTCTGTCTAGCCATCAAGGATGTCACAGAAGCATTGTCCAGTAGGCTCAATATCTGGTTCTTGGATGATGGCACCCTAGCTGGCACTGCACAATCTCTCCTAGGAGACATCAGGAGAAAAGTAAAGATATGGTAGGTAGCCTGGGCCTGTCTTTTAGCCCACCAAATGTGGGATAGTTTCCTGTCCACAGATGATCCAGGACATTAGGGCTGTTTACCAGGAGCACGAGCCATCGATCAGCCAACAGCACTACTCCTTGGTGCTCCTCTTGGGCTAATGCCATCGATCTGGTCCCTGGAAAAAGAATCTCCCGACCTCAGGACGATGAAAGGTAGGATGAAAGACATCCGATACACATGATGCCTTCTACTTACTCACCAGGTGCCTGTCAATCCCAAACTTTACATACTTCCTGAGATGCTCCCCAGCTAATAGCCGAAACTCAGAGAATACGACTCTCTCCTCAGATATATAGAGTGTGTGCAGATCTTTGTCCACTGATGATGGACAGTGGTTTAAGCCTCACTTCCAGTCAGACTTGGGGGGCTGGGAGTACATAGATCCTCCCAGATTGCCCTACCAGCCTTCTTATCTCCATAGCATCAAATATCGACTAATAAAATAAA
Source organism: Cherax destructor (assembly GCA_009830355.1). Lineage (NCBI taxonomy): Eukaryota > Metazoa > Arthropoda > Malacostraca > Decapoda > Parastacidae > Cherax > Cherax destructor. The sequence continues at coordinate 450,456 of WNWK01000168.1, read as the reverse complement.
TTCTTCAGACAACCTCAGTGAGGATTCAGCAGGGGTACAGGACCTAGCTACTGTGCCATCACTGAATGGGAGACTCTTGCCTCCCTTCAAACCTAGTGAAGAACTGGCCTACAAACAGTCAGGCTGGGACGGCCTCTGAAAAGGTCTTGTCAATATTCTCAGGGCCGTCACATCAAGACAGGAGGAGCTACCCCGTCTCCTAGCTGTGAGTGCACCTCCCACTCTGGGGACTTCCTCCAAACAGTTCCCATTTCAGCCATGGGAACACGCCTGGACCCTAAGACCTTCAAGTATTACAGTGGCTCTGCGCCTTGCTGCCCCTATTCACACGGAATATACGTGTATTGGCGATATAAGCCGACCAATATGAACCATGGTCTTGCTGTTCTAAAACCAAGTTGGCACTTTAAAGACACAATGAGAGTCAACGACATCATAAAGAGAACCCTCGCTACAGCTGGATGCCCGTTGACAAGAGAGAGAGCGATCACTGGCAGCCAACAAATACTACAACATGTAAAACATACAAACGGATACATATCTATCCTTGGAAGAATGGCAGAAGCTCTTAGCATGGGATTATACCTGTGGTGTCAAACACTGAAAGCTGGCACCTACATCCATCACAGTGTCGGGCAGCAGGGAGCTGCGTACAGAAGTACAAGATCAGCAAGTACCGGGACATAAGCCCAGCAGTATAGAAATTTGTCCCAGTGGGATCAGAGACCTTGGGGCGTGGGGGAAAAATGCAATACGTTTCCCTTAAAGAACTGGGTTCCGAATAATCGACACCACCAGGGACCCAAGGGCAGCGCGTTCATGTTCCAGCGTCTCAGCGTTGCCATCAGAGGAAACGCATGCCGCCATGGCTCGCGTCCGGCTTCGGAGGAACTGGAGGAGATTCATAATCTTTGACATATTGTACCATTGTATTCATGTTTGTGTTTTCTAAATGTGTGTATTAATAAAGCATTTATATGCAAAAAAAAGAAAATATATATATATATATCTCACGGAGGCAGGAGTAGCCATGCCAGAGGGTGATAGTAAAAAGAAAAACGAAAGTGTATGCTCTTGCAGGAGGAGGGTTGTTCCACTTCCCACCAACTCTGTGACTGAATAATGCCTAACACATCCTGATATCATCTGAGTCTTCAACTTCCAATCCAGCGGCCTTGTTTGCTGTGTCCCATCCCCTGGAACATCCTGCCTCTGTCCCTGTCCATTTATAATATCATCATATCACTCCCTGTGTCCTCCTGTCCTCAGTAGCCGATCAGGTCCGGTTTCCCTTAACCTCCTCGTAGGACATGTCTTAACTTCCGAGACTAGTCTTGTTGCAAACCATTGCGCTTCTCTGTTCCTGATGTGCTTGGCTAGGTAATGGTTCCAAACTGGTGTTCCTTCCCAATATTGGCCTTATGTACACGGTGTACGAGTCCTGAACGACTCTTACTGAGATGTCGGAATGCTGTTCTTGGGATTGCTAATCGTGGCATCCGCAGCAGTTATTTGGTTGATGTGCGCCTTAGGAGATGTGCCTGAATTATACTCATCCCAAGATCCTTTTCATGAAGTCACAAGTTTGTGATCATAGGCCCCCTAGACAATATTCTGTCTACGGTCTTCTTCGCCCTTCCCCGATCTTCATGACTTTGCACTTGGTGGGGTTGAACTCCAGAAGCCATTTGCTGACAGGCCTACAGCCTGTCAGATCATTTGGAAGTCCTGCCTGGTCATCCTCCCGATTGAGCTCTCCCTCATTGATTTGACATCGTCTGCAAACAGACTTACTTCGAGTCTATTCCTTCCATCATGTCATTCTATATACCAGAAAGCAGCACCTGATCAATGCAAGTGCCTTCCCTGTTATACCTGCATGGTCCTCCAACAAGCCAATCTCTTCGGTCCAGGAAAATGCAGTCACCCAACTCTCTCTCTCTCTCTCTCTCTCTCTCTCTCTCTCTCTCTCTCTCTCTCTCTCTCTCTCTCTCTCTCTCTGTCTCTCTCTCTCTCTCCTCTTTCTCTCTCTCTCCTCTCTCCTCTCCTCTTTCTCTCTCTCTCTCTCTCTCTCTCTCCTATGTCTCTCTCTCTCTCTCTCTCTCTCTCTCTCTCTCTCTCTCTCTCTCTCTCTCTCTCTCTCTTGTCTTACTGCTGTACTGTCTGTGTGTGCGTGTGTGTGTGTGTGTGTGCATTAGTATGTGTAATATTAATATCCGTTAAAAATAATAGCCTATGAACCCTTTGAAATATTTTTTGCTTCAACAAAATTTGCAGCTCTTTAGTGATATTTTTAATTTATGGGGCAGTTTACGATTTTTGTATTTTAATACTTTATACATAAAAAGCTTTATAGAGGAAAGATATCATTCTACTTCGAATTTAATAAAAAAATCAGACCTCGAAAAAAAGCATTAATATGAGTATTTTTGAATGTTGCTGTGAAGAATAAACTTCGTCGTAGTTGTTTTAAAGTGTCATTACTTGATGCCAAGTGGGTGCTCAGATACAGAAACTGGAGCTGCCTCATACTCTTCCTGCTTGCCACTGGGACCCTTATGTGTTTAAAGCTTCTTCATTAAAAAGAAATCCACAGTGGGATAATTTATGAAATCAATAATTGCCAAGGCAATTCGTAGCCATTTTGAAAGGCATAAATTGATTAATGAATCTCAACACGGTTTTTACAAAAAGAGCGTTCCTACCTTACGAATTTAGTAACGTTTTTCATAAGGTATTTCGGGAGGTAGATCATGGTATTGAATATATTGTGTATATGGACTTCAGTAAGGCTTTTGGTGGGAAGTCCACATCAGGCCTCTTTGAGAAACTTAATGCACTTTTTGGAATAGGAGGAAATTTTTTCCTGGGTAGGAGGCATGGTTGACAAATGACAGCAGAGGGTTTGCATAAACAGAGAGAAATCAGAATGTGGGTATCTCACAAACGGTGTTCCCTGGGGGTCAGTGGGCTATGATTGTTCTAATTTACATAAACAGCATAGATGAGGAATAAATAGCGACATAAGCAATTTGATGACACTGCACCATAATAGGCCGTCCAATTCATTCTAATGAGGACATTAGAGCACTCAGGATTTGAATATATTGATGCAGTGGTCGGAGAAGTGGCAGATGCAGCTGTTCTAAATGAACAAATGCAAGTTCTAAATGTTGGACAGGACAATAACCATGCCACATATAAATTAAATAATGTAAATCTTAATATTACTGATTGCGAAAAGGATTTAGGAGTTCTGGTTAGCAGTAATCTGAAACCAGAGACAACAGTGCTAAGTGTTTACAATAAAGATAACAGAATCCTTGGCTTCATATATAGAAACATAAATGTAAGTCCTCAGGTTGTTCTGCAACTCTATTTATCCTTGGTTAGGCCTCATTTAGATTATGCTGCACAGTTTTGGTCACCGTATTACTGGGAATGGATATAAATGCTCTGGAAAACGTACAAAGGAGGATGACTAAGTTGATCTCGTGTATCGAAATCTTCCCTATGATAATAGACTGAGGCCCTGAATCTGCATTCTCTGAAAGGCGTAGAATTAGGGTAATATGATTGAGGGTGTATAAATGGAAAAAAGAATAAAGGGGATGTAAATAGCGTGCTAAAAATATCTAGCCTAGAAGGACTCGCAGCAATGGACTAAGGTGGAAAAAATCAGATTCCAGGAAGGATATGAGAAAACACTGGTTTGGTAATAGAAGTTGTGGATGAGTGGAACAAACTCCGAGTACCGTCATAAAAGCTAAGACGTTGTGTGGTTTTGCAATAGGTTAGCTAAATACATGAGTGGGTGTGGGGATTGGGCCTGACTTGCCTTGTGCTATTAGGTCGTGTACTCTTTATGTTTTTCCTTAAGTGGATGTGACCTGGCCTGACTTGGATTTGGGTCATTGACTTGGACCTGCCTCATGGGCCCAGTGGAGGCCTGCTGCAGTTTTCCTTCTTTATGTTCTTATAATAAATAATATATAATAATAAAAATAACAAAAATAATCATATATTAATAATAATCATATATAACTTGAAATATTACCCTGGCAGCAGTTCTGTGTCAGTTCAGCAATAAATCTTCATTTTGTTGAAATAACAGTTTAAAAGCAGTTTGGTTTATTTGACAATACTCCTCGCCTGGTCTAGTTGCAACCCTTCTCAACTGCAAGGGGTCCTTACAAGGCAGGGTCATACAGTGCAAGGGTCATACAGAGCAAGGGTCATACAGTGCAAGGGTCATGAGACAAGGGTCATCAGGCAAGGGTCATCAGAGCAAGGGTCATACAGTGCAAGGAGTCATCAGCAAGGGTCAAAGTGCAAGGGTCATCAGGCAAGGGTCATCAGTGCAGGGTCATACAGAGCAAAGGGTCATCAGAGCAAAGGGTCATACAGTGCAAGGGTCATACAGTGCAAGGGTCATCAGGCAAGGGTCATCAGAGCAAGGGTCATACAGTGCAAGGGTCATCAGAGCAAGGGTCATACAGAGCAAGGGTCACAGAGCAAGGTCATGCAAGGGTCATCAGAAAGGGTCATACAGATGAAAGGGTCATCAGAGCAAAGGGTCATACAGGCAAGGGTCATACAGAGCAAAGGGTCATACAGTGCAAAGGGTCATCAAGAGCAAGGGTCATCAGGCAAGGGTCATACAGTGCAAGGGTCATCAGAGAAAGTCATACAGTGAAGGGTCATACAGGACAGGGTCCAGGCAAGGGTCATACAGGCAAAGGTCATACAGGCAAGGTCTTTCAGAGAAAAGGGTCATACAGGCAAGGGTCATCAGAGCAAGGGTCTTTCAGAGAAAAAGGGTCATCAGTGCAAGGGTCATACAGTGCAAGGGTCATTCAGAGCAAGGGTCATACAGTGCAAGGGTCATACAGTGCAAGGGTCATACAGAGCAAGGGTCATACAGAGCAAAGGGTCATCAGAGCAAGGGTCATACAGAGCAAGGGTCATACAGAGCAAGGGTCATACAGAGCAAAGGGTCATACAGTGCAAGGGTCATACAGAGCGCAACAGTGCAAGGGTCATTCAGAGCAAGGGTCATACAGTGCAAAGGGTCATTCAGAGCGAGGTCATACAGTGCAAGGGTCATTCAGAGAAAAGGGTCATACAGGAAGGGTCATTCAGAGCAAAGGGTCATACAGTGCAAGGGTCATACAGAGCAAGGTCATAGAGCAAGGGTCATACAGTGCAAGGGTCATTCAGGCAAAGGGTCATACAGTGCAAGGGTCATACAGTGCAAAGGGTCATACAGAGCAAGGGTCATCAGTGAAAGGGGTCATACAGGCAGGGTTCATCAGAGCAAGGGTCATACAGGCAAGAGTCATGTCAGACAAGGGTCATAGGCAAGGGTCATACAGGCAAGGGTCATACAGTGCAAGGGTCATTCAGAGCAAGGTCATACAGTGCAAAGGGTCATACAGAGCAAGGGTCATTCAGAGCAGGGTCATACAGTGCAAGGGTCATACAGGCAAGGGTCATACAGAGCAAGGGTCATACAGTGCAAGGGTCATACAGAGCAAGGGTCATACAGAGAAAAGGGTCATACAGAGCAAGGGTCATCAGAGCAAGGGTCATACAGAGCAAGGGTCAACAGTGCAAGGGTCATACAGAGCAAGGGTCATACAGTGCAAGGGTCATACAGAGCAAGGGGGTCATACAGAGCAAGGGTCATACAGAGCAAGGGTCATACAGAGCAGGGTCATACAGGCAAGGGTCATACAGAGCAAGGGTCATCAGAGCAAGGGTCATACAGAGCAAGGGTCATACAGAGCAAAGGGTCATACAGGCAAGGGTCATACAGAGCAAAGGGTCATACAGTGCAAGGGTCATTCAGAGCAAGGGTCATACAGGCAAGGGTCATCAGAGCATCAGAGCAAGGTTCATCAGAGCAAGGTCATACAGTGCAAGGGTCATACAGAGCAAGGGTCATACAGTGAAGGGTCATCAGGCAGGTCATATAGAGCAAGGGTCATCAGTGCAAGGGTCATACAGGCAAGGTCATACAGTGCAAGGGTCATACAGAGCAAGGGTCATACAGTGCAAGGGTCATAAGACAAGGGTCATACAGTGCAAGGGTCATACAGTGCAAGGTCATTCAGAGCAAGGGTCATACAGTGGAAGGGTCATACAGTGCAAGGGTCATACATTGAGCAAGGGTCATACAGAGCAAGGTCATACAGCAAGGGTCATACAGTGCAAGGGTCATACAGAGCAAGGGTCATACAGGCAAGGGTCATACAGAGCAAGAGATCATGCAGAGCAAGGGTCATACAGAGCAAGGGTCATACAGAGCAAGGGTCATACAGAGCAAGGGTCATACAGTGCAAGGGTCATACAGAGCAAGGGTCATACAGTGCAAGGGTCATACAGAGCAAGGGTCATACAGTGCAAGGGTCATACAGTGCAAGGGTCATACAGTGCAAGGGTCATACAGTGCAAGGGTCATACAGTGCAAGGGTCATACAGAGCAAGGGTCATACAGTAGCAAAGAGGTCATACAGTGCAATGGTCATACAGTGCAAGGGTCATACAGTGCAAGGGTCATACAGTGCAAGGGTCATTCAGAGCAAGGGTCATACAGAGCAAGGGTCATACAGTGCAAGGGTCATTACAGGCAAGGGTCATTCAGAGCAAGGGTCATACAGAGCAAGGGTCATACAGAGCAAGGGTCATACAGTGCAAGGGTCATACAGTGCAAGGGTCATTCAGGGCAAGGGATACAGTGCAAGGGTCATACAGTGCAAGGGTCATACAGCAAGGCCAAGGGTCATACAGTGCAAGGGTCATCAGGCAAGGGTCATACAGTGCAAGGGTCATACAGAGCAAAAGGGTCATACAGGAGGCAAGGGTCATACAGAGCAAGGTCTTACATCAAGAGGTCATCAGAGCAAAGGTTCATGAGCAAGATGAAAGGGTCATATCAGGCAAGGTCATACAGTGCAAGGGTCATTCAGAGAAGGTCATACAGTGCAAGGGTCATTCAGAGCAAAGTCATACATTGCAAGGTCATTCAGGCAAGGGTCATTCAGAGCAAGGGTCATACAGTGCAAGGGTCATCAGTGCAAGGGTGATTCAGAGCAAGGTTTATACAGGCAAGGGTCATACAGTCAAAGGGTCAAGAAGCAAGGGTCATACAGTGCAAGGGCCCTACAGGCAAGGTTCATCAGTGCAAGGGTCATTCAGAGCAAGGTCATACAGTGCAGGGTCATTCAGAGCAAGGGTCATAAACATCAAAGTTTGTCATTCAGAGCAAGGTCATCAGTGCAGGGTCATCAGAGCAAGGGTCATTCAGAGCAAGGGTCATACAGTGCAAGGGTCATTCAGAGCAAGGGTCATACAGTGCAAGGGTCATACAGTGCAAGGGTCATTCAGAGCAAGGGTCATACAGTGCAAGGGTCATACAGTGCAAGGGTCATTCAGAGCAAGGGTCATACAGTGCAAGGGTCATGCAGAGCAAGGGTCATTCAGAGCAAGGGTCATACAGTGCAAGGGTCATACAGTGCAAGGGTCATTCAGAGCAAGGGTCATACAGTGCAAGGGTCATACAGAGCAAGGGTCATTCAGAGCAAGGGTCATACAGTGCAAGGGTCATTCAGAGCAAGGGTCATACAGAGCAAGGGTCATACAGTGCAAGGGTCATACAGAGCAAGGGTCATACAGTGCAAGGGTCATACAGAGCAAGGTTCATACAGTGCAAGGGTCATTCAGAGCAAGGGTCATACAGTGCAAGGGTCATTCAGAGCAAGGGTCATACAGTGCAAGGGTCATTCAGAGCAAGGGTCATACAGTGCAAGGGTCATTCAGAGCAAGGGTCATACAGTGCAAGGGTCATTCAGAGCAAGGGTCATACAGTGCAAGGGTCATTCAGAGCAAGGGTCATACAGAGCAAGGGTCATACAGTGCAAGGGTCATTCAGAGCAAGGGTCATACAGTGCAAGGGTCATACAGTGCAAGGGTCATTCAGAGCAAGGGTCATACAGTGCAAGGTCATACAGGCAAGGTCATTACAGAGCAAGGTCATACAGATGCAAGGGTCATACAGTGCAAGGGTCATTCAGAGCAAGGGTCATACAGTGCAAGGGTCATACAGTGCAAGGGTCATTCAGAGCAAGGGTCATACAGTGCAAGGGTCATTCAGGCAAGGTTCATACAGAGCAAGGTCATACAGTGCAAGGTCATACAGAGCAAGGGTCATACAGAGCAAGGGTCATACAGAGCAAGGGTCATACAGAGCAAGGGTCATACAGAGCAAGGGTCATACAGAGCAAGGGTCATACAGAGCAAGGGTCATACAGAGCAATGGTCATACAGAGCAAGGGTCATACAGTGCAAGGGTCATACAGAGCAAGGGTCATACAGAACAAATGTCATACAGAGCAAGGGTCATAAAGAGCAAGGGTCATACAGTGCAAGGGTCATACAGAGCAAGTGTCATACAGTGCAAGGGTCATACAGAGCAAGGGTCATACAGGGCAAGGGTCATACAGAGCAAGAGTCATACAGAGCAAGGGTCATACAGCGCAATGGTCATACAGAGCAAGGGTCATACAGAGCAAGGGTCATACAGTGCAAGGGTCATACAGAGCAAGGGTCATACAGTGCAAGGGTCATACAGTGCAAGGGTCATACAGTGCAAGGTTCATACAGTGCAAGGGTCATACAGAGCAAGGGTCATACAGTGCAAGGGTCATACAGTGCAAGGGTCATACAGAGCAAGGGTCATACCGATCAAGGGTCATACAGAGCAAGGGTCATACAGCGCAATGGTCATACAGCGCAATGGTCATACAGCGCAATGGTCATTCAGAGCAAGGGTCATACAGAGCAAGGGTCATACAGAGCAAGGGTCATACAGAGCAAGGGTCATACAGTGCAAGGGTCATACAGAGCAAGGGTCATACAGTGCAAGGGTCATACAGCGCAAGGGTCATACAGCGCAAGGGTCATACAGTGCAAAGGTCATACAGTGCAAGGGTCATACAGAGCAAGGGTCATACAGGGCAAGGGTCACACAAACAGGCAGATGATCTGGTTAGATCCAAGAGATGGAATCTCCAAATTCTTGGAGCAAGATGAAAAATGTCATATCAAGGGACCTCCGTCCTATGGTATTTTAAAGAATTTTGTGTGAATAAATTCTTTACAAATGCAACAAGCTGATAAATTAGACACTTACGCAACATTTGCGTGTCTTTATTCTGCAAACGTTTCGCCCCCACAGTGGCTTCTTCAGTCCAGTGCAGAGAAAGGTGGACGATGAGGAGTCAGTCGATTAACCTGGAGGTGGTGTGTCCGGTCCATCATAAGAAGAAGAACATGAGAATGAAGGAGCACTGAAGCAGGCCTACTGGCCCATGCGAGGCAGGTCCAATTCTCCCACCGACTTAAGCTAATGCCCTGACCTAGTCAGGTCAGTCACATTCAGTCTTGATACTTTTTGTCAAGACTGACGAAGAACACATCAGAAGTTTGTATATTTTACTGAGCAGATACACAGGCAGTTGTCTTTCTTGATGACATTGTCGCTTGTTACAGAGGCAGTTACTAGTTGTATATTGTACTTGGTGATGAATGTTCTTGGACTCGTTATGTTATGGTGTGAAAGTGTGTACTCACCTAGTTGTACTCACCTACTTGTACTCACCTACTTGTACTCACCTACTTGTACTCACCAAATTGTACTCACCATGTTGTACTCACCATGTTGTACTCACCATGTTGTACTCACCTAGTTGTACTTACCTAGTTGTGGTTGTAGGGGTCGATTCATTGTTCCTGGCCCCGCCTCTTCGCTGGTCGCTACTAGGTCCACTCTCTGCCCCATGAGCTTTATCGTATCTTATCTTAAAGCTGTGTATGGATCCTGTCTCCATTACATAACTCTCCAGATTGTTCCACTTCCTGACAACTCTACGACTGAAGAATTACTTCCTAACATCCTTGTGACTCATCTGAGTTTACAACTTCCAGCTTTCCTGTGGCCTGGTAGGCAACGCTCTGGCTTCACACCGGGTGTCCGTGGTTCGATTCCCGGCAATAGTGGAAACATTGAGCGTGTTTCTTTACACCTGTTGACCCTATTCACCTAGCGAGCAAGAAGGTACCTGGGTGTTAGTCGACTGGTGTGGGTGGCATCCTGGGGGACAAGATTGATTACGCCAATGGAAATAAGACGGTTCTCGAGGACGCACTGTCTTTCTTGGGTTATCCTGGGTGGCTAACTTTCCAGGGGTTAAAAATCCCAGCAAAATCCTATCTTATCTTACCCCTTGTTGATGTGTCCCATCTCTGAAACATTCTGTCCACGCGCGCGTGTTTACTCACCTATTTGTGGTTGCAGGAGTCGATTCATAGCTCCTGACCCCGCCTCTTAACTGATTGCTACTAGGTACTCTCTCTCCCTGCTACATGAGCTTTATCATACCTCGTCTTAAAACTATGTATGGTTCCTGCCTCCACTACGTCACTTTCTAGGCTATTCCACTTCCTGACAACTCTATGACTGAAGAAATACTTCCTAACATCCCTTTGACTCATAGGAGTCTTCAACTTCCAATTGTGACCCCTTGTTTCTGTGTCCCCTCTCTGGAACATCCTGTGTGTGTGTGTGTGTGTGTTTTTGCGCGCGAGCCCACGTATCAAACTTACTTAATTGTATTTCCAAACGATCACTTACAAAAATCCCATTTTCTACTAGAGAAAAAGAAAATGTAACTAACGCTACATTGAACATTTGCAAACACAAAGTATACATTAATTTAAATAATTAAAAAGAATACTTCCGACATATTCTTCAACAGCAACATCAGTAAATATTTCCGGTACGGGCTTCGCGTCACAAGTTCCGCTAATCCTATTAACCATCGGACCATATTTGCATATATTTTTTTAGTTTCTTTTATCGGTTAAAATTGCTTTTTTTTTTTGCCTCGTTGGCACAGGCGACGAGGACATAAATCTTTCTGACTCAGATGCAAAATTGCTAAAACCGTAAAAAGATATATTGGCTACATGGTTCCCGCTGCGTCCTGCTGATGCCGCTTACAGCAGGAATTGTGAATGAATAATTGTAGCAGTCAGCGAATTGAACTATTAATTAAGACACACACACACACACAAAACTCTGTACACCATATACGTCAGGCCCATGTTGGAGTATGCAGCGCCTGTTTGGAATCCACACCTGGTCAAGCACGTCAAGAAATTAAAGAAAGTGCAAAAGTTTGCAACGAGACTAGTCCCAGAGCTAAGGGGATAGTCCTACGAAGAAAGGTTAAGGGGAATTGGCCTGACGACACTGGAGGACAGGAGGGTCAAGGGAGACATGACAACGGCATAAAATACTGCGAGGAATTGACAAGGTGGACAGAGACAGGATGTTCCAGAGATGGGACACAGCAAGAAAGGGTCACAATTTGAAGTTGAAGACTCAGATAACTCAGGTAAGTCACAGGGATGTTAGAAAGTATTTCTTCAGCTATAGAGTTGTCAGGAAGTACAATAGTCTGGAACGTGATGTAGTGGAGGCAGGATCCATACATAGCTTCACGAAGAGGTATGATAAAGCTCATGGAGCAGGGAGAATGACTTTGTAGTGACCATTGAAGAGGCGGGGCCAGGTGCTGTGAATCGACCCCTGCAACCACAATTAGGTGAGTACAGACCACCCTCAATCCTGACAACCCCACCGCTCCCAAACAAAGCCAAAAGAACCCACGCTTTGCACCCACAGCAGCCTCCCATAATATCATGCCAGGTCTCCCACTCCCGCAAGCCCCCACAGACCCCCAAGAACACAGTATTGGAAAAAAAACTGAAAGTATGGCACACTAACGCAGACGGAATAACATATAAATGGATGGAGTGGCATGGAAGAAATATGGAGGCATCCCTAGACATCATAGCACTGACAGAAACAAAGTTCACAGGGATAACAAATGGTGTATTTTCATCCGGATATCAGATACTGTGGAAAGACTGAGGGAATAGAGGGAGAGGAGAAGCTGCACTACTCATCAAAAACCAGTGGAGTTTTGAGAAGATGAAAGGAATAGAGAGAAAGAAAGCAAGGATCACTTCAGACTGGGGGCACAAGGTGGTGATTGCAGAATAGCAAGAGGTCAAGACAAGAGTATAATGAGAGCAACAGAGCAATAGTAGAAACTAGCTGAGGTGCCCAGAAGGGCACATATTGGTAGGAAAAGTTACAGAGGAGAGGTTAGTACCCAACGGCAAAAAAAAACAATGGGAAGACCAAAACGGGCCCTTGGTTCACCCAAAGGTATAGAGAGGCCAAAACTAAGTGTGCTAGAGAATGTCAAAAGTATAAAAGACAAAGAACCCATGAAAATAAGATTAACCGAAGAGCCAGAGATGACTATGGATGGATAAGGAGGGAAGCCCAGAATGACATTGCATCAAAAGCCAAAGCTGCTGTACAGGCACATCAGTAGGAAAACAACAGTCCTGGACCGAAATTTCGACGAGAGAGTCTTCTCCAAAATGTGGGTTAGTTGTGATGGAGAATATAAAGGCACATTACAGTGACTAGAACAATCTACAAATAACCCGCACATAAGTTTCTTCCTCCTATGTGCTGTGATGGAGAGCCGGTAATCTTCACCATTGTCTTGACTATCTTGGTGGTATTTACGCTGAATGTTCTCAGCACTCAACCAGTGACCCACATTGAGGTGAGCTCTTACATTCATGCCAAGTATGAGGATGATCATGTGTCGTTGGCAGATTATTACTAGGTCAGGTGTGGTCCCTCCTCCAGAAAGTTACTGCCTTCTTCACTGACGTGTCATCCAGGTATATTTTATACTGAATACAGTCGTAACGCCGACAAGTGGTAAATACACACTTAATGCAGTATAGTCTTTATTGGTTTAACGTTTCGCCCACGAGTTTGCTTTATCATGTTTCTGGCATTTGCAATAACCGTATCTCCCATCTTACTTCCCGAGCGCTGACAGGATCACTTGCTGTGTCTCAATACTCCTGCCAAGACACGTAACAGATGGAATTGCCGGAAGAAAATCACCATAAGAGAATAGACCGGCCATGTTTTCGTAACTTTGCCGGAAAAACATGAGCCGGGAACCAGACGAAGTAACGCCCCAGACACCTCATGTGATGAAAATCTTAACTTCACACTTTCATCTCCAAAGATGTCAAAAATTAAATAATTTGAGGGATTAGAGAATATTCTTTAAATTAAAAATACAAATCCTCTTTAGAAATGGAAGCAATAATAATAATAATAATAATAATAATAATAATAATAATATTAATATTTATTTCTACAAGTACATGGACAACGTATACAGACCATAGCTGACATCAGTGACATACTATATCGAAAGTCCCTTGTTATGCAGAGCATTTCGGGCAAAATAGGTCAATTTTGTTCCCAGGATGCGAACCACACCGGTTAACTAACACCCAGGTACCTATTTCACTCCCAGGTGAACAGGGACAGCAGGTGTCTTAAGGAAACATGTCCTAATATTTCCACTCGTACCGGGGATCGAACCCTGGACCTCAGTGTGTGAGCTGACTGAGCGCGTCATGACAGGAAAACTACCAAAAAGTCTAAACTCAGCGAAGACGACTAAGGCTCTGCTCTGTACCAAGAACTTTTCAACTAAAGGCACATTCAGATCCACCATCTGCACCAGACAGATCAATTAGTAGAAACTAGAAAGTGCCCACATGAAGCGAGCAGTTGTCTAAAAAACAGATGTAATCGTAAAACAAAGCAAAGTTCCAAGCACTCTCAGGCAACACCCAAGGCACGACCGTCGTAAACTTTACCGGACTAACTTGGAGACGTGGAAGAGAAAGTTAACTTGAAATCACATTTGGCTTATAGCCGAAAGGGGCGTACACGCACGGTAATTAATAATCCTCTCTCTTATATCATAATTATAGGTTATTTAACCAAGAGTTAAGTGGAAACCAAATGTAAACATTCTGATTTGAAAATAGGGTTAAAATCACTTAATGGAAAACATGTCACTGTTAATTACACATCTAATAAGATCGTTGGCTTCTTTATAACAATCCGTATAACGTTTAACTGCCACTATTAACTAGATGTATTTCGGTAGCTGGTGAACCGACTTGCATAAGCCTAGCCTCTGTACCTCCATGTATGCGAAAATATTAGTGGAGTGCGGTATACGTTTTTAATGCGGTTAAGTATTAACTCTGAAGATATGAAGATAATCAGATTTAGTATTCTCAATTTATCGTCTGCAGTTTATATCAATAAAAAAGGCAACTTGGGATATAATTCAAACCTTCCGACCAGAAGAGGCATTCCCCAATTATTGCACAGAATGCAACAAAGTTTGCACTTAAACAATCTGAGGTTCAATTTTTTCATCACTTTCATAAGATGAATCAGCCTTTAAAGACTGATAGTCACAGCTTTTTTAATCAAGGGGGTAGCGCTAAACCAGCAGGAGTCATGCAGTGCTTGTGGATTGCAATGTACTCAGATTTGATTCAAACAATGAGACGATAAGTGCAGTTTCTTTGATCAAGAGCCTCCTCTCTAGCATCAAGGCAAAATAATAAAATTGACAAAATAATTTACAAACATTCTAAGGAGGATAGTCAACTTAAACAATAGAAAATTACGTAAGGTAAAATATGTATAAGAAAACTGCAAATATGCAGCAGTGCAAAAAAATAAAATAAAAGTATTCTAATTCAAAGATGGAAGCAAACAAATAATTTGAAAACGACATAGACTAAGTACAGCTCCATATCAAACTGCTCCACAGCCACAACATGAGGAGAAATATTCACTAAAAAAAATTGATGAGGACACATAAGGGCATGCAATAATCGCGAACAATCGATACAAGATGCAAAACAATCATTGAGGGAGTTAAATGATAGCTCAAGGCCTTTTGTGTTGCAATCAACACATCTTCAGGAACTTGCAATGTTGTTGAAATGAGTAGGAAGTCCAGGTAGATTCGTTCAAGGGAAATACTCTAACTCCCCCCGTGGTTGTTTTTCACAAGGACATGTGTGAGGACGGTTCTGGGAAGCTCTCACAACTGAAACTCAAAATGTACGGCAGTTACCAGCGTGTTGAGAAACTCTTTTTTTATGTTTTATTTTTTAAGCTTAATTAGTTTACACCAGTCTAATAAATCGTATGCTTAACCGCAAATATTCAAATAAAAAAAAAACGCGTTCGCGACACGTTTGAAAATGCAAGGGTTAGGCAGCAACAAGAAACGTTCAAATCTGCACGGCATCACTCGTGGTCCGGTAATACGCAGGATGAGAGTGAGAAGCCTAGTTTTCAATACTTGGATATGCAATTATAGTGAGCTATGGCACTAGTGATTATAAGCTGTCTGGTTGCAAATAACCACTAGTGTTTTACCGCCTTGGTTACCATCTTTGGAGCCAAGGGGGAAGACTATTGATTCCTTTACTGATGCAGTTTGAGAAGACGGCCGTCGAAGTTGGAAATTTCTTCTAGTGTAGTCACGTAGGTGTCTGGCTGTAACTTCATAAAGCAGTTACAGTAACTCGTTCGGTTAACGTCCAAAGGAACCATGTTTAGTCCAGGGCGGGTAGGACCGATGGACAAGTCTTCTGACACAATGTTTTTTTTTTATTTCTTTTTTAACACGCCGGCCGTCTCCCACCGAAGCAGGGTGGCTCAGAAAAGAAACACTTTGACCATCATTCAAGACTTTCACGTTCATTCACACATAATTACTGTCTTTTCATAAGCGCGCAAATATGACAGTTCAGATTTCACTCCAAACATCAAATATCCCAATCCCCTCATTTAAAGTGCAGGCATTGTACTCTCCACCTCCAGGACTCAAGTCCGGCTAATAGGTTTCCCTGAATCCCTTCACAAAATATTACCCTGCTCACACTCCAACAACTCGTCAAGTCCCAAAATCCATTCGTCTCCATACACTCCTATCTAACACGCTCACACATGCCTGCTATATGCCCAACCCTTTGCATACAAAACCTTCTTTACCCCTCCATCCTTTCTTTCCTAGGACGACCCCTATCCCTCCTCGCCTCCACTACAGATTTATACACCCTCCAAGTCTCCTTATTTTGCTCCTTCCTCTCTAAATGACCAAACCACCTCAACAACCCCTTTTCAACCCTCTGAAAAATACTCGACACCTAATTTCTACACTAAGAATACTCTGCATAATATTTACACCACACATTGCCTTTAGACGCGACATCTCCACTGCCTCCAGCCTCCTTCTCACTGCACCATTTATAACCCAAGCTTCACACCCATTCTTTGCCTCCATGGATAACGTTCGTGGCTCCACAAATACTTCAATGCGCCGCCCACGTTTTCTTTCTTCATCAGTTCTATGGTTTATCTCGTCTTTTATAAACCAATCCGCTGACAAGTTTAATCCCAAATATCTAAACACATTCACTTCTTCCATACTCCCTCCAATGTGGTATCCATTTTTTCTTGATCTAATTCGTTGGATACCCTCATCACTTTATTCTTATCTATGTTCACTTTTAACTTTTTTACACACCTTCCCAGACTCGTCTGCTAACCTTTGCAACTTCTCTTTAGAATCTCCCGAAAACACACTATCCCATTTTGTATTTGATTCTCCATACTTTAATCCCACCCATCCCCAACACCCTAGCATTTACTTCTTTTACAACTCCATCAATAAATATATTAAATAACCATGGTGACATTACACATCTCTGTCTAAGACCTACTTTTACTGGAAAGTAATCTCCCTCTCTCCTATAAACCCTAACCTGAGCCTGACTATCCTCATAAAATCTCTTTACAACATTTATTAACTTACCACATATTCCACACACACTTGCAACATCTGCCACATTGCTCCCCTATCCACCCTATCATATGCCTTTTCTAAATCCATAAATGCCACGAAAACTTCCCTACCTTTATCTAAACACTGTTCACATTCTAAAGCCTCTTTGTTCATCTGCAATCCTGCTCTCTGTCTTACCTCTAATTCTTTTAATAATAACCCTACCATACACCTTATCTGGTATACTCAATAAACTTATTCCCCTATAATTTTTACAATCTCTTTTGTCCCCCTTCCCTTTGTATAAAGGAACTATACACGCTCTCTGCCAATCCCTAGGTACCTTCCCCTCTTTCATACATTTATTGAAAGTACCAACAACACCAAAACTATATCCACACCTGCTTTTAACATTACTTTTATGATCCCATTAGTTCCAGCTGCTTTTATTCCCTTTCATTCTATGTAATGCCTCACGCAATAAAGGTTCAGCTGTATACAGTGACTTTCTCACTGTCATTATGCCATATATCCTTTGGGTTACCCCGGGTTATATATCGTCTGGTTGATCCTGGGTTATAGATCATCTGGTGGATTCTGGGTTTGTGGACACAAGCTCACATTTTTTGGTATAGCATTTATTATTATTATTATTATTCCTAGAGAAACGCTAGAGCTATAGTAGTCATCCAGTGCTTATGGAATTGTAGGCAATTAGTTTCAACTGAGAGAGGGTTGCTCCACTTCCTGGCACCAAAAACCAATTACCAGCATCATACATACGTAAAAAATTTGTTAGCACTGTAATATATATATAATATATATATATATATATATATAAACGTTGCCTCCGTTGTCTTAAATTACAAATCCTTATTCTCTTTCTTGATGTGTCCTTTATTAGGGCTTTGTTTTATCTGCAGTGATTCCCTGTGGGCTCCTCTCCCTTACTGTAATTTAACTACTTGTGATGCGAGAGGTGGAAGAGTTTGTTGCCTCTAATGGTAATCCTGGGAAAGTTTGTTTTACTTAGCGCTCACCGTTGATGCTGAAATGCTGTAGTAATTTGTGTCTTGTCTCAGTTTATTCCTGACACTCACATTAAATAAATAAATGGTACACACACACACACACACACACACACACACACACACACACACACACACACACACATACACACATACACATAATCTTGTTATATTGCACAAACCTGTTGAAGATCTGTGACAAAGTAAGAGAAGTGAGAGGAGAGAGACTGAGAGACGCGTGAAATGCATATTCATTGCTTGTCGGAAGTCATTTGAGGTTGTACCTCACAAGAGAGGAAAATCTTGAGGTGCAGGCAGAACTAGCATGACATGTTCTGCAGTGAATCAGAGAACCTTAGGGGAAGGAGACAGAGTGACTGTCCTAGATTTATCAGAATGGAAAGGAGTAACAAATGGGGGTTTGCCACAAAAAAAATCTTTATTATAACGAGTATTACAGTGGTTGGACCAAATAATATGAACACCTGTTGACTGAACTGTCGAATGTCCGAATAATCAATTTAAATGTATTACAGTTTCCCTTTTACGCTGTCTACCAAGACGATAATGAACCAATTCACACTGCTAGACTTGTTCAAAAATTTGCATGAAAAACATGAAAGTAAAGTCAAACACTTGGATTGGCCCACACAATCACCGAATCTAAATATTATCGAGCACCTGTGGGGTTAATTGGAACAGCAACTCAGGAATCCCTCTCCTTCACCATTGTCTTTGGAAGAGTTAGAGTAGGTTTTGCTTGAGAAATGGCTCAAAATTCTCCTGGATACTATTCAGATACTATATGAATTAATTCCTCGACGAACTGGTGCTATTTTACCTACAAATGGAGGACAACTTCATATTAAAAATAAAAAAAATATTAAAGAACAAGGTGTTCGTATTTTGTCCAACCCCTGTATTTCTGGCATTTGTGAATGATATGCAACTAATGAGACGAACAAAAACCGATAACGACAAAGAAAGGCAACTAATATGTCTGGATAAACAAGATTAGTCAGGTAAGTGGTTAATTGAATTCAACCCAGCAAATGCAAGGTTAGTAAAATTGAGAAAGGTGCAAGAAACTAGACACTGTGTATAGACTCGTAGCACAGAGGCACGAAAGGATAAAAACCTAGGAGTGATAATAGTACCGTGCATATCAAAAGACACACGCTTGTCACGTTCAGGAGAAGCCTTCGGGAATGTCAACATAGTCATTTATACAAAATATTTCAGAATCAGCTTGGAGTAAGCAGCGCCAGCATAGAACCCACACAGGATAAAGCATGTTAAGAAACTGAAGGAAGTGCAGAGGTATGCAACGAGGCTACTTTTAGAACCGAGGATAATGAGACAGGAAATGCTAATGGAACTAATTTTGACGATATTGGAGGATGGAAGAATCAGCGGAGATGTGATAACGTGCAAAATACTCAAAGTAATCGATGTGCTGGATAAGGATATACTGTTTTCGAGGCGTGAAATAGGTGCACAAGGGCGCAGTTGGAAGTCAAAGACAGCTTAATCACTGGTATATGTCAAAATATTTATTGAGCCTCAGAGTGCTCAGGGAAGGAAATGACTTGAAAGTAGCAGTGGATACAGGATCCAAACATACTTTTAAGAGTATTCATAGGGATGAGAGGGAGTAAATGTAGCAGGCAGGAGGCAGAACCAGGAGCTGAGATTCGACCCCCGTAATTAAATATAGGTGAATATGTGAACATACATACATACATACCCCCCACACACAATGACTCGACCCCTGCAATTACAATTAGTCTGGGAAGTGATGTAGTGGAGGCAAGATCCATACATAGCTTTAAGATGAGTTATGATTAAGCTCATAGAGCAGGAAGAGTGACCATGTAGCGAGCAGTGGAGAGGCGGAGCCAGGAGCTGTGAATCGACCCCTGCAACCACAATAGGTGAGTACAACTAGGTGAGAACACACACACATTGTGTGTGTGTGTGTACCAGGCCCCGGTGGCCTGGTACACACACACAGCCCCGGTGGCCTGGTGGCTAAAGCTCTCGCTTCCCGCACGGAGGGCCCGGGTTCAATTCCCGGCGGGGCGGAAACATATCGAAGTGTTTCCTTATACACACACACACACACACACACACACACACACACACACACACACACACACACACACACACACACACACACAACAGGCCTAGTGTCTAATCGACATGTGCCTAGGACAAAATGGTAACTAACTAACATCTTACATCAAGACTAAAGGACAGAACACCTCAGCTTCCAGTGTTTATATGGTAAATAAACTTTGCACTGAATTAAAAATAAACACATGTTGCACGAGTTTTTTATTCATAAACTTGTAGGTATTGTATACAACTTTTGTAAAGATTTATGGTTCAGTGCTAAGAAGTGCATTCTAAATACAACAGTCTACATGTAAAATTATTGACTTTCTTGCGTTACCATACATTAATAATCTCCCGAAGTCAATAATGTAGATAAAATAGGTTTCTTCTACGAGTGTAGAACCTCACCAATGACTGTTGTCTCTGAGGACCCAGTGTTGACTCCACCAGTTTTGTCTGTCCTTGATCAGAAAATAGTGTCAGCAAGGGGTGACTTAGCGCTCGGGTAAACAAGCGCTAGCTGATAAGTAAAACCAGGATTTATATCTGAAATTAATATGTCAGTCAAATGGTGCAGCGTTTTGTAACACGATGTGAAAATACCCCGGAGTCTGGGGTAAGCGCAAGAGTATACCACAATCTGGAGGAAGGGGCTGAAAGGTATGGGGAGAGCATATTGGATTGTCATGTCTGGGGAAAAGGGCAGGGAGAGGGAGGATATACCAGGGAGTAAGGGAGAAAAGGCAGGGAGGGGAAGGCATAGCATCATGTCTGCAGAGGAAAAGCAGGAGGTATATACCTGGAGAGCGTTTCGGGGGTCAACACTAAAAAAAATAGAGACGATATACAGTAAAATTTCAAAATATACTCTAACCAGCGGTGCCAGATAATCTTCCACTATTCTTATCACAGTAATTTACAGAGCAAAAGAAATATCTAAGTGTTATATCCGGTTCAACTATTTGATTCCCAATTAGGACAATTTTTTGTGATTTAAATCACAATATTTTGTAATTTCAAGACACGTGAACACTAGGACATAATAGAAAAAGTTTGTCCTGGGACCTTGATCACTGTCCCAAGACCAAAACGTTTTCTAATAAGTATGTCCTTGTCTTTGCTCATGTGTCTTTCTAAACCAGTTTGTGGGTAACAATTATAAAGGTTTACACTAATATTTTGTGATTATGTCTCGTGAATTCAGAGTGTAAAATGTAGGCCTCCCGTATTTACGTCAATGTAGGCCTCCCAGATGTCACGCTAGTGGCATCTGCTGACAGTCACTGAGAAAGTCAGAGGCAGCCATTGAGAAAGTCAGAGAAAGTCAGAGGCAGTCATTAAGGAAGTCAGAGGCAGTCATTGTGGAAGTCAGAGGTAGTTCACAGGCTAAGAGCTGTTATCTTACCTCAGCTCATTTCAAAGACTAGTCCTATTTAAGTTATACTAACACCCCCTCCCCAGGATGCCACGCACACCATTCGACTAACACCCAGATACCTACTTACTACTAGGTAAACAGGGACAGCAGGTGTAAGGGAACATGCCCAACGTTTCCATCCGTGCCGGGGGTCAAACCACTGACCCTTAGCATGTGAGTTAAGTGTGCACTATCAGGCCACGGGATTTGTGAAAACGTTTCGTTCACCAGGGACTAAACGTCTTCACACAGTCCCGGATGGAAGAATCCTTCACAAAAAAGTGTAATGATCCCCTTCGACGTAAAGCCGAATACATTTTAATGTATTTGATCACGTCAGGTACATCCGAAGTGATCGAAAGGATCGAAACATCTTCAGTAAAGGAGTTCTAAGTGCATATCTTTGCGTCTCTTTCTAAGTAGACGGCATTCTTTCTAACTAGTAAATGCTAAAGGTAGAAAGGAATTTGTTATTTTTTTCATTTAGTAAGTAGAGTGTGAAAGGGATGGTCAGCCGCGTGTGAAAGGGGCGGTGAGCCGCGTGTGAGAGGGGCGGTGAGCCGCGTGTGAGAGGGGCGGTGAGCCGCGTGTGAGAGGGGCGGTGAGCCGCGTGTGAGAGGGGCGGTGAGCCGCGTGTGAGAGGGGCGGTGAGCCGCGTGTGAGAGGGGCGGTGAGCCGCGTGTGAGAGGGGCGGTGAGCCGCGTGTGAGAGGGGCGGTGAGCCGCGTGTGAGAGGGGCGGTGAGCCGCGTGTGAGAGGGGCGGTGAGCCGCGTGTGAGAGGGGCGGTGAGCCGCGTGTGAGAGGGGCGGTGAGCCGCGTGTGAGAGGGGCGGTGAGCCGCGTGTGAGAGGGCGGTGAGCCGCGTGTGAGAGGGCGGTGAGCCGCGTGGAGAGGGTGGTGAGCAGCATGTGAGAGGGCGGTGAGCAGCCTGTGAGAGTGGTGAGCAGCTGTGTAGAGGGCGGTGAGCAGCATGTGAGAGGGGCAGTGAGCAGTGTGAGAGGGGCGGTGAACAGTGTGAGAGAGGGGCGGTGAGCCGCGTGTGAGAGGGGCGGTGAGCCGCGTGTGAGAGGGGCGGTGAGCAGCGTGTGAGAGGGGCGGTGAGCAGCATGTGAGAGGGGCAGTGTGTGAGAGTGGCGGTGAGCCGCGTGTGAGAGGGGCGGTGAGCAGCGTGTGAGAGGGGCGGTGAGCAGCGTGTGAGAGGGGTGGTGAGCAGCGTGTGAGAGGGGTGGTGAGCAGCATGTGAGAGGGGCGGTGAGCAGCGTGTGAGAGGGGCAGTGAGCAGTGTGAGAGGGGCGGTGAGCAGCCTGTGAGAGGGGTGGTGAGCAGCATGTGAGAGGGGCGGTGAGCAGCGTGTGAGAGGGGCGGTGAATAGTGTGTGAGAGGGGGGTGAGCAGTGTGTGAGAGGGACGATAAGCCGCGTGTGAGAGGGGTGGTGAGCAGCGTGTGAGAGGGGAACAGTGGGTGGAAATGGGCGGTGAGCAGCCTGTGAGAGGTTCAGTGAACAGTGTGAGAGGGCGGTGACCCACGTGTGAGAGGGGCGGTGAACAGGTGTGAGAGGGGGTGAGCCGTGTGTGAGAGGGACGATAAGCCGCGTGTGAGAGGGGTGGTGAGCAGTGTGTGAGAGGGGGGGTGAACAGTGTGTGAAATGGGCGGTGAGCCGCGTGTGAGAGGTTCAGTGAACAGTGTGTGAGAGGGGCGGTGAGCACGTGTGAGAGGGGCGGTGAGCCGCGTGTGAGAGGGGCGGTGAGCCGGTGGTCAGAGAGGGGGTGAGCCGCGTGTGAGAGGGCGGTGAGCCGCGTGTGAGAAGGGAGCGTGAAGCCTGCGTGAGGGCAGTGAGCAGCGTGTGAGAAGGCAGAGCAGCATGTGAGAGGGGCGGTGAGCATGTGTGAGAGAGGCGTAGCAGTGTGTGAGAGGCGTAGCCGGTGTCAGAGGTGCTCTCGTGTGAGGGCAGTCGAAGCGTTCGAAGGCTGAATTCATGAACCTCTAGCAGTTGACACACTTGCTCTAAACCCTCGCCCTAATTTCTCTTCTCTCTGTCACTTCTGCTCTTTTCTATATTTCTCTCCTCCCTCTTTCCGTCTCTCTCTTCTCTTTCTCTCTTCTCTCTCTCCTCTCTCTCTCTCTCTCTCTCTCTCTCTCTCTCTTCTCTCTCTCTCTCTCTCTCTCTCTCTCTCTCTCTCTCTCTCTTCTCTTATCCTGCGGTCTGTAGTCACTCCATTTTCATCATGTGGGAGGTAATCATAACATAAAAATGGAGGTACACTGCAGCAGGTCTACTGGCCCATACTAGGCAAGACTTTCTCTAAATCAACAATTGCCACCCACCCAATTCACCGACCTTTTCCCAAAAGCTACCCAAGAATTAGCTTCAATACCTAACCTGGACACGAAAATCACTCCCTATGAAAGCAAGACTCGGCAGACGATGCAACATCCCCCCAATGAAAAGCAGGGGTGCCACTAGCACGTTGAGAGACAACACAGTAAGTGTCAGGGGCCCAAGATTATTCAACTGCCTCCCAGCATACATAAGGGGATTACCAATAGACCCCTGGCTGTCTTAAAGAAGGCACTGAATAGGCACTTAGTCAGTACCTGACCAGCCGGGCTGTTGTTCGTACGTCGGGTTTTGTACGGCCAGCATAAACAGCCTGGTTGATCAGGTCGTGATCCATTATGAGGCCTGGTTACAGACCGGGCCTCGGGGGCGTTGACCCCCGAAACCCTCTCCAGGTATACTCCAGGTAATACCTCTGGTACTGGGAAATGGTCTGGTGATACCGACAAGAGGTGGAAAAGCACACCTATGTACAGTTCAGGACATTTATTAAAGGAAACGTTTCGCCACGAGTGACTTCTTCAGTCTGAGGAATAATAAGGTAATATAAAATACCGACAGGTTGGTAAGACACGTATGCAACAGGTAGCTTTGTTCCGAAATGTTTCGCCTTCACAGTAGGCTTCTTCAGTCGAGTACAGAAAAGTTGGTAGAAGCAGAATGGATGTGAAGACGATGTAATCAGTCCATCACCCTTGAAGACGTAACTTTGAGGTGGTCAGTCCCGCAGCCTGGAGAAGAGTATTTGTTACTTTCTGTGGGCTAGTATAAGCTTTTTTATAAGATACCGACAAACTGGCTTTGCTAAAAAGACAGCATATATAGGTGGAGAGTGAGGCGTGACACATGGTGACCTGAAGAATGCCTTATTGAAATAAAGACAGGTAGACAGTGGGTTCACGTAAACATGGAATCATTTGATCCCATTGCCTGTCTGTCATTATCTCAATATGGCATTTATTGGGTCACCATGTCACTCACACCTCACTCTAAGCATATATATATATATATGCATACTGTCTTTATATCCTCTGTATGTTTGAAGTGATCAATGTCCCAGTATGGAAACGTTTTCTATTAAATATGACACAGTGGCTAACGCGTCGGTCTGAAGTTTTACGGCTCGCTCACCGCGAGTTCAATCCCTGCCCGTACCGTGGTTTGTTTGCAATCGTGTCATTACGATTTCTTCAGTTATGCCCTAGAGTTTGCTCACGTGTCTTTCTAAAGTATTCTGTGGGCTAAGCACGTTAGAGTAGTACTGAACTATTTACAAACACCTCAGTACAAGACTAACGTGGGGAGAGTTGCACAATGATCTCACTAACATACATTACAATGAAGTATTTGCAATATATTACCATGTCACTCTGATCATTTGGAAGGATTTTTTTTTCATTTATGTCTTCCCTGTCACCTTCCCTTTCCATCTGTAATCCTCAGTCTGTCTACCATAACGTTTTACCTAATTCTTTATCTGCATCACCCCTGAGGTTCAACTTAATCTCCACAGCCTCTCTAATCAATAACCTCTTCAGTCACATTCCGACATTTCTTGACCTTTCGCCACCACTGTCCTTCTAGAATTTCTAACCTGTCTCCACGACCTGCCTCCCCAAGTAAATAACAACCTTCTACCACATTCCAACTCCAGTCTGCAACCTGTCGTCACTATCATATCTCCCGAATCCCCTACCTGTCTCCACCACCTTAGTAAGGAGAGGAGGAGTTTGAGGTTATCAGTCCCTCAGCCTGGAATCGATGTGTTCAGTCCACCAATCTTGTAGGAAGTGCAGTATAGGGCCGGAGCAGTGACTTATATTCTGTAGTCAGGTGAGTGGAAGCAGGAGGCGGTTGGATCACAGTGGAACTATCCAATAGTGTAAGTAGGTCTTCGTCCAAAGGTTGGACAAGTGTTGAAGAATTCCTTGTATCAAGATCCCAAGATGCTGCTGTGTCAGACAGGAATGTAGATGAATGGTTCAGAGAACCGACAAGTTGATAAATTAGACACATGTGCAATACTTGGGTATCAGTCCCATCAAGATAGGGTACTACTGTGAAACCAAATATTTAATCCTTTTTTAAAATATTTTATACTTCGAGTAAGAATGTTATTTAATGTCCTTAAATAATTCTCCATTAGCTACTTTATAATAGGGAAGAAGTTTTTATTGGCTCATGATATTACCTGTTCTGTAAATTTTAATGGAACGTGATTTATAAAAAAAAATCTTGAAATTATATGCTTTCCAAAAACTAAAAAATCCTGACGGGTAGCTCAATTTTGATTTCAGATTTGTAATCATCATGTTTATATTATACAAGAACACATAAATTTATTTCAGTTGATAGAACACAGTTTCTTGTTCACTGACCACATCCGTCATCAAAAGCTGACATCTGTACACAAACGTCCAAATTTGTCCATATTCGTCCAAATCCGTCAATATTCGTCCAAATTTGTCCATAGTCGTCCAAATCCGTTCATATTCGTACATATTCGTCCAAATCCGTCCATATTCGTCCATACTCGTCAAATCCGTTCATATCTGTCCAAATCTGTCCAAAACCGCCTTTATTAGTCAAAATCCGTCAACAAACCTTCATGTCTGTCTACATGCTTCCAAATCTGTGCAGGTCCTGGTGCTATGAGTAAGTGAATACCAACTGCCTCATTGTTTCTGCTGCTCACTTATGATTCATGAGTCACCCTGGAGGTGTTGTCTCTTGTTAGAGATGAAGAAGAGAGAGGAAAGGAAAAAGAATAAGATAAAAGGGAAGAGGAAAATATTTTTTTAATAAGAGACATATTTTTTTTAATAAGAGGAACGTTTCGCTCATCAGAGACTGTCACTGAAATGATAAAGCCGTTGTCGATATTATTTACATTGTTTTTCTCAAGACATTTCTTTTTAAATCTTGCAGGTACTGGATTTTGTTCTTACACAGAACTGGAGTGTTTTCTTACTCAGGATTTTAACATTGCAGTAGGTACTGGAGTTTTCTAATCCTTCTTTCCCTAGTTGCGACCCACAACAGTCGTCTAGCACATAGTTACCTCAGTATCTCTTTTTTACAGCTAGGTGGGCAGGGGCAGCAAGGGGCAGCTAGGGTGGCAGAAGGAAGCTTGTCCATATGTTTCTCAGCGCCTGGGAATCTAATCCAGGAACTGGTAGTTGTGAGCTGAAGGCTCTCACCAGTGACCAATCCAGCATCCCAGGGTGACTCTCGCAGACTCCTGGACTGCGAGAATGCTATGGGTGGCTGGACTGAGAGAATACCATGGGCGGTTGTATTGGACTGGGAGAATACCATGGGCGGTTGTACTGAGATAATACCATGGGCGGCTGTACTGAGAGAATACCATGGGCGGCTGTACTGGACTGGGAGAATACCATGGGCGGCTGTACTGGACTGGGAGAATACCATGGGTGGCTGTACTGGACTGGGAGAATACCATGGGCGGCTGGACTGGGAGAATACCATAGGCGGCTGGACTGGGAGAATACCATAGGCAGCTGTACTGGGAGAATACCATAGGCAGCTGTACTGGGAGAATACCATAGGCAGCTGTACTGGGAGAATACCATGGGTGGCTGGACTGGGAGAATACCATGGGTGGCCGGACTGGGGGACAACTGCCTCAACTTGTGTCAAGTTGGGCCATATAAGTTTAACAACCACCAGATACTATGTCATCCAAGTTTAATAATTCTTTATGATCTATTCCTGAAAAAACTATCAAACGCTGGAGGAAATTTTTTTGACACAGCTTCAGCACAGAGAGGAAAATCAAGAGTCAGAGTTGGGGGAGGTTGTCATGATGCTGTGGAAAGAGCTCTCGATCCACGGAAGTGGAGTTGCCCCACCCCTTCCTTTGATCAAATCTGATTTCCTCTGTCTTTCGTGGAGTTGTTTGGTCCATACGGATTGAGCGCTTCACTCAAGCTATCCCTGGCAGGAGAAAAAATGTTTTAGGCAATTATCTAAAGTTACCTCAGCAGTGATAAATAATAATAATAATAAAATGATAATAATAATAATTAATATTAGTAATAATAAAAATAATAATAATGACAACATTAATACTACTCTGAGAACGGCTTAGTATTAAATAGCTGGTGAAGGTAGTGTAGTCTTTACATAAGTCTCCGGTGAGGCTAATTTAGTCTTACGTCAAGTTTATTGGTGGATTCTCGAGGCTATCATCATATATTTAATGTATATATATTTTGGGAACGGTGAAAATTCAGGTTACATAATGTTGAAGGAACAAGGAAAGGAAAATAAAAATTAAGGCAAGGAGAGGCAGAAAGAGAGAGAGAGAGAGAGAGAGAGAGAGAGAGAGAGAGAGAGAGAGAGAGAGAGAGAGAGAGAGAGAGAGAGAGAGAGAGAGAGAGAGAGAGAGCAAGCAAGCAAGCACTTGCTTCCATGCTATGGAATATTTAGAATATTTTTTGCAATGATCTGCTTGACTTCATCACATAAATCTATGCTTATTCGGTTGGGAGAACATGGGAACAACAGTTAACAGTGGACTATAACGTCCGCACTCAGGCTATCTGCTGAGTTCTACTTTCTAGATTAAGAACTCTCATGTGTTATCTATATGACTGAGGCAAAGATAGTAAGCAGAAGCAGTTTGCTGCATCTAACATTTACTTATACAAGAGAGATGGCCACTCTTCCCTGGCAGGAATATCACCAAATTACAATTATGTCTGCCGGAAGAAGAGAGGTTAAGTATTCTTAACCCTTGAGGTTTTAGCGATTTTTAGAATATAATAATATTCTTGATATAGAGGGTTTAAAAAAAGAGAAGTTGAAATATGATGTAAACAGAATTCTTAATGCAAACGGTTTAAAAAAACAACACTTTGAAGATATGAAGTAAACAATAATATTCTATAAAAACAGGAGATAGTCTCTAGATTGGACGGATGTTACTACTGGACCTGATATGAGAATATATAGATGAGTTTTGGAACGAACGAGATTTGGAAACAAAATTTGACTCTACAATGACTTAAAAATCGCGTAGTGAATCTCGCAAACAAGGAAGTCTTACTAAAGCTTACTGCAAAAAGGCACATCACTTTCTTACTAGGCATCAAATGCTTCATCATTCTGTATGAATCACAAGTTTGCTCTCCCCATGAATATCTATCATTCTTGGATTGCCTACCCTCACCTCCATTATATCTCCAACATGAAGGCAAAACAGAGAAGCGTGCCTGTATAGTGGACTCATAATTCTCCTAGACCAGTCAGGTCGGACCTAACATTTTACCAGAGTCTTCGACTCCGAAATTATGCTGCTGCTGCTGCTGCTGCTGCTCTCTCACTGTAAACATAGACCAGGTCTACCTGCATCCTGCCCGGATATGGAGTTCATTTTGTTTTTTGTAGAGCTTTATCATATGACTCCATAAAGCTCTATACAGAGTGATACATAGGCCCAGTTAAAGCATGTTCAACAACCTGTGTCATTCTTCTATTATTGAGGCAGTGCCACAGTTCGATCCACTAGAACTTCCTCCAGAAGAACTTCAGCCACACTGACTGAAGATGGACGCCAGAAATGGAAAAGAAGTTTTGAGAATTAAAAAAAAAAATAGAACTGAGTACAAAATGCGGAAGAGAGAGAGAGCGGAAGGTAGGAGAGTGGGGGAGGGAGGGAGGGAGGGAAGAATGATGAAAATACCAATTGGGAAAATGGGAAAAGTTGGCGACAGCCGCTAAAGTAAGCGTTAGTGGGGTGAGAGGAGAGGGGAAGGATAGGAGCAAGCAGAGGTTGGGTAAGGAGGGCTGGGAGAGGAGCGGTAGTGAGAGATGAAGGAAGAGAAAGGGAAGTGGAATGGGAGAAGTTAAGTAAGTGAATGCCAGTGATGAGAGTAGAATGGAGAGGGTAGGTGAGGAATGTCATAGAAGGACAATAAGAGGGAGGGGAAGAGATGGGAGGAAGGAAGAGAGAAAGTTAAGGGAGATTGAAGGCTGATGAAGGCGTCCAAGGTGCTGTGAAGTGTCTTGGTATCTGTTAAAAATATCTAGCATAGACAGGACTCGCAGCAATGGTTTTAAGCTGGAAAAATTCAGATTCAGGAAGGATATAGGCAAGCACTGGTTTGGTAATAGAGTTGTGGATGAGTGGAACAAACTGCCGAGTACCGTTATAGAAGCTAAGACGTTGTGTAGTTTTAAAAATAGGTTGGATAAATACATGAGTGGGTGTGGGTGGGTGTGAGTTGGACATGAATAGCTTGTGCTACTAGGTCAGATGCCGTGCTCCTTCCTTAAGTGAATGTGACTGACCTGACTAGGTTAAGGCATTGGGTTAAACCGGTTGGAGAATTGGAGCTACCTCGCATGGGCCAGTAGGCCTGCTGCTGTGTTCCTTCTTTCTTATGACATAGATCTTTACACTGGGGTTGCTGGGTTCCCGTTATCTGTTCGCGCCTCAGAACATTTTATCACCAATTGTGTGGTGCAATTGGTTAATTTTTATTGAGAGGACAACCTATCCCTAAACTAACCTAACGAAACTAAACCTAACCTAACCTACACTAACCTAACCTACCCTAACCTAACCTACACTAACCTAACCTACCCTAACCTAACCTAACCTACCCTACTCTAACCGAACTACACCTAATCTAACCTTACCAAACTAAACCTAACCTAATCAAACTACACCTAACCTAATCAAACTACACCTAACCTAAGCAAACTACATCTAACCTAAGCAAACTACACCTAACCTAAGCAAACTACATCTAACCTAAGCAAACTACACCTAACCTAAGCAAACTACACCTAACCTAAGGAAACTACACCTAACCTAAGCAAACTACACCTAACCTAACTAAACTAAGAGAAGTTTGAGGTAATCAGTCCCTCAACCTGGTGTCTTCATAAGAATATTACCTTGAGGCAGTGACCCTCTTTCACATTACCCCTTGTATTGCATAACAGGAATATAAGTACTCAGCAGTTAGTAGACTCCAACTGAATTTTAGCCCGGCAGTGTACAACTGCAACAAAAATACACTTCCTAACCCCAGGTGCAAATTGTGGGACCCAAAAATAGAACAACACAAGTCGCTGGCCCAGGAAGAGTCTCCAGAGGAAAAATACATTACAGTATTACATAAAACATTCATACTGGTGTCATGATAGGCGTAGGATGGAACAAGAAGCTAGCCTACGAAAATAGTACCCAGTAGACAGTACAGATAACCCTGACAGTGTCAGAAAAAGACTATAAATGAAGCCAATGTGATGAATCAGACACTTCCACACATGGGTATCTTTATTGATGAAGCCAATGGATGGCGGAAAGTTTACACAATAAAGATACCTAAGTGCTACACAGGTGTCTAATACTTATCAAGAATATTCCCCTTTGGAAATATCAATTCCCTGACAGTGCCAGAAATATTAACAGACTAACCTATGGAAATAGTATTCAGTAGGCAATGCACACAGCTGTGGCAGTACTAGGAAAGTAGGAATATTATGCAATGACTCTTTTAAAGACTATGACAACTAAGAAAGTGTAACACCAATCCAGGAACCCACTAAACAATTCCTAGTACTAAACACATTAAAACTTCTCTGGCAAATTACTCACAAGAAGGAAGAAAATGTCTGCATATAAAACAACATAACACGACCCCAAGTGGATAAAACACTTTTCTTACAAATGGTGGAAAGCTTTGTCCAAAGTGAGGCTACAAAACAGTGCATGAAGCAAATTACTTTTTGCTCTTGTTTGAACCACCTTTAATGCAAGCAGACCATACGAGTGAAGAGAAGACACACGGTGCGAAACAAGCTTTTATTTGCATAACGTTTCCCTCTTCGAAAGGCTTTATCAAGTACGACTTGATTAAGCTGTATACCGAGCGAAACTTTTTTCCAAAAGCAAATAAATTTCTCAACGAGTCATTTCTTCATCAGCTGCCACATTTTGATATCGTATTTTCCTTCCTTCCTTCTTCCTTCAGCATCCAGGAGAGACGGAGGATGGTGCACTCGGTCTGGTTGGATCTCATTTTACGGCAACATCTTCGCCAAGATAACATAATGTTATGTTCTCTGGGTCTCCCAGCTGCCCTATCTTTGTGAACAACCAGAAGACAAATTACTCCACATGACGGGAAGCCATGATCGTTTCCTGAGTGACTCGATTCACAATTACTCCTCATTCAAAAGAGAAAACTTATGAGGATGTCTCAGTCTGTCATGGACCATTGTCAAGCCACAAATGAGCGTGAATATAAGAGAGAAGATCTGAAAGCAGGAAGGGAAGAGAAAACTTTGAGAAATTATGTAAAGCAGGATAATGAAATTTCGGTCTAGCGGTGACCCCCCCATAGTCATCTTGCTTCCTCAGTGTGCGTGCTAATTAATATTTAAAGCGCATGCTAAGATAAATATCTTTTATATACAAGTTGGAGAGACTATTATGCAGTTCTACGTGTGGAGGAGGTAGAAAGTTTTCTTAAGCCAATTTGACCCTATTTCAAACGACCAATTTGTGGAAATTTTGTGGTTCATAGGGGATATTATGAGGTTAGAGGTTCTCATCTATTATTCTCCTCAGTTCTCTCAGAGAAGGGTTGTCTCTCTCAGTCAAAAGTAAAGATATTTCTTCTTCCTATTAATTATTATTATTATTATAATTATTATTAATAATGATAAGCGATAAACTCGTAGGAGTAATATGGCAGCTGAGAAAGAATGGCTCATTCACTACCTGAGGAAGAATGACTCATTCCTCATTCAATAGCTGAGGAAGAATGACTCACAAATCATAACTGTGGGATCGAGACTATGTATGGGAAAACAAGTGATCATTTATTTCTGCATTTATAGGAAACGGATAAACCCGTACGGGTCACACAGCGCCCGGGAAATGGGAGGCTAATCGGGTTTGATTTGAGGATGGGGAGAGTGGCTCTAATTTCTTGGATCAAAAGCCTTTAACAGAATGAAGGTGCTGACCTTGAAGGAGAAACCCAAAAGGGTCTGTTTGATCAAATGATAAAATAATGATAGTGTGAGCTGGCTTGTTTGTTTTGTTTTGTTAAATTTGTTGGTCGTTGCTGCTGCTGTTGTTGTTGCTGCTCTTGTTGATGTTGCTGTGTTATTGTTGTTGGTTTGTTTGTTCTCCTTTGCTTTTTTTGTATTTTTTTAAGTGTTTTTGAATTTTGTTTTTTTTCTTGTTTAGTGTTTTGGATTTTTGTTGTTGATAAATTTATATAGAAAGAGAGAAAGAGACAGTGAGACAGACAGTGAGACAGACAGAGACAAAGAGCGAGAGCGATAGAAGCAAAAGCACAAAGTACATAAGAGGTTAGGTTAGGTAAGATTGACCAGGAAACAGGACAAGTGTTTGCCGACGTGGGTCTTAGTCATTTGATCCACAGCTGGAGCTTTAGGACACCTGACCGAGGCCTTCCACTGGCTTACCAGTCAACCCTTTTCAAAATTAATTTTTTTCTTCGTTAACAGGAATGTCATAGACATGAGGAAAGGCAGGAGACAAAGGTAGAGACATAGACTAAGAGAGAGGGCCCCACAGGGACCCAAGCAGAGGCAGAGAGAAGCAGAAACAGGGGTAAACAGAGGCACAGAAAGACAGAGACGAGAAAAATATCAGATAAAAAATCTCACAGGGGAGAAAACAGACAGAGGCGTTCTGAAATACTTCTACCTTCCTGTAACTATTTACATTTGCAGCTATTGTAAGCTTTTATTTGATAATAAAATTCATTATCACTTAATAGAAATGTCCCTAACTTACGAGGATGTAGTACCCTTGGACCAACAGTGACCATAATATAATTTTCAGATGGCCGGCTCTCTGATAATAAGGGAAACTAAGTTTCCTCGTTTAAGAGAGCGACCATCATCACAGCCTCCCAGGAACCTCATATAGTTGAGACAAACCATTTTCTTGCATGAGGAGGTTTATTGACCCCTGTCGGCGTTGTATAAAATGTTTTACAACCGCAAATCTGCAAATTGATAAATATTATTGTTTTCCATATATATATATATATATATATATATATATATATATATATATATATATATATATATATATATATATATATATGTGTGCTCTGCGTCCTCATATTGTGTTTGAGCTTCGAATGTCTTTGATACCTACCATCCACATACATACAGATTTATCGCTTCCGTTTCCTCCAAGATTTGCCAATCCCCAAACCACACACTGTAAGTCCTTGAACGGATACTCACCGTGTACACGTATTCCAACGTCGTCCTCAGTGTTTACGCAGCAAACAAGCGGACTGTCTGTCACCCCAAAGCTCTGATTCAGTTTTAGACTTCACACGTATCGCATTGAAATTTCCTTTCTGTGTACCTTCTGTCAGTCGTTTAGGCTCATCTCCAACCACGCTCGCTAAATCGTCAGAAATTGCAACACATGTGTAACACTGTTGCAGTCATTCCTCGTAACAGTTAGTCAGAATTTGAAGCTCTTTCTGCGTTTACAAATTCGGACACAGTCTCTGGAAATCAACTTTGGCTGGAATATTCTTCTACTGAGTCTCATGCGAGTCTTACACTACGTATCACCTTCGTAAGTATGCAAAGGCTGAAGTATAGGTAGAACATAAACATAAGAACATAAGAATGGAGGAACACTGCAGAAGGCCTACTGGCCCATACAAGGCATCAGCAGCTTACTGGTCCCACGTTGCTTCTTTATCCTTGCTTTTATCCTTAACCGATGCTAAATTTGCACATGTATAAACTCAAGAAGAGACACTTAATTTTGACCACTACACTATCCATGCTGCAGAACACTCGAGATGGGTTATTAATTTTTTTTTCAAAAATGGCATGGTAATATCGACATGTGGAAAAACATACTAAGTACAATGTTCATATTCTGAACTGTACATAATGCCTTTTTCTATAAAAATTGAATACATCAGCAGTGTGTTACTAGCTTGTTCCTCGTGACGGTTATTAAGTGGGAATAAAAGTTATTTTTCCATCTTATAGTTAATCACACAGAATGGATTACATGAATACATCTTGTTACAATCTGTGAGACTGAGGTGAGAGACTTCAGTAGGCCAGTGAAAATATAGTGAATTATTCTATTAAAGACAATGGAGGACTCCTGGAAAGATGGGAAGGAAGGGAGAGGGAAGGGCTAACATACATACTCTGGGTATATTGCTGTAATGTCTCCCCAGGTCTCCCCTGTCTCCCTTCATAGCTCTAACATTTAATCTCTGGGACTAGACGTTGCAAATCTTGAGATCCTCGTGAGTTTCTGAACATGTTTGTCCAGGAGTGGGTTACATGCTGCTGCTGCCTTCTCTATGATAAAATATTATTTTTTTAATGGTTACTGACCTGGCATATAATACTGATTATATGTGGTTTATCCACACTTCCGAATTTCTAACATGATGTTTGATGAGATGTTTACTCCTAGATCATTTGTCAAGCGTGTGTGCTGGCAGTATATACCTGCCTATATGTGGTTTCAGAGGTTGAGTCCTAGCTGCTGGTCCCGCCTCTTGCTGCTTGCCAGATTTACTCAGTCTCATGGGCCCTATCGTAAATATCCTTGAAGCTACTATGCATGGAGCCTGCCTCCACCACATCATCGTCTGTGTGGGGGTTTGTATGTACTCACCTAATTTTACTCGCCTAATTGTGATTGCAGGGGTCGATTCATAGCTCCTGGCCCCGCCTCTTCACTGATCGCTACAAGATCCACTCTCTCCCTGCTCCATGAGCCTTATCATACCTCTTTTTAAACTTATATATGGTTCGTACTGTTCCACTTCCTAACGACTCTGTGGCCGAAGAAATATTCCTAACATACCTTTGACTCATCAGAGTCTTCAAGTTTCAATTGTGTGTGTGTTAGTTACCATTTTGTCCTAGGCACATGTCGATTAGACACTAGGCCTGTTGTGTGTGTGTGTGTGTGTGTGTGTGTGTGTGTATGTGTGTGTGTGTAAGGAAACACTTCGAAATGTTTCGGCCCCGCCGGGAATTGAACCCGGGCCCTCCGTGCGTGAAGCAAGAGCGCTAGCCACCATGCCATCGGGGCATAAATAGTGTGTGTGTGTGTGTGTGTGTGTCACAAACCTACCAGTTGAGGTCCAAACACAGGCAATGTAATATTACACTCTAACACAATTTCCAGCAACACATTTAACGAAAATGAGAACACATTTACTTACAATAAACAGAATATTCGCTTTTGAGTTTATTCATATAATAAATTTTGCATATACTCATTGCAAAATAGTAACGACGGAAAATACAGCAACTTATAAACACCATCTTATGTATGTTTTCATACCATTACGGGTTTAGAGCTTATCAATATAATAATGCGAGCTATTAATGCCATTCTCGAATTAAATAAAAATAAAACACGTAAAACGCACCACAGTCCAGGTTGCACGCGCGTATTCGTGTTTTTATGGACAAAAAAAACACATGTTTTTGTGTGTGTTTGTGTGAAGATAAAACTACGTGTGTGTTAACCTGTGACCCTGATGTGTTAACCTGTGACCCTGATGTGTTAACCTGTGACCCTGATAGGTCTGACATAATGTTGTATGTTAATTAGTACTGCCAAGACTGACCCCTCCTGGTACTAAACTGACCACCTCTTGCCAAGACTGACCCCTCCTGGTACTAAACCTACCACCTCTTACCAAGACTGACCCCTCCTGGTACTAAACCGACCACTTCTTACCAAGACTGACCCCTCCTGGTACTAAACCGACCACCTCTTACCAAGACTGACCCCTCCTGGTACTAAACCGACCACCTCTTACCAAGACTGACCCCTCTTGGTACTAAACCGACCACCTCTTACCAAGACTGACCCCTCATGGTACTAAACCGACCACCTCTTACCAAGACTGACCCCTCCTGGTATTAAACCGACCACCTCTTGCCAAGACTGACCCCTCCTGGTAATAAACTGACCTCCTCCTCGTATCAAGACTGACCCCTCCTGGTACTAAACTGACCTCCTCCTCGTATCAAGACTGACTCCTCCTGGTACTAAACTGACCTCCTCCGCGTACCAAGACTGACCCCTCCTGGTACTAAACTGACCTCCTCTTACCAAGACTGACCCCTCCTGGTACTAAACTGACCTCCTCCTCATACCAAGGCTGACCTCCTCCTGGTACCAAGGCTGACCCCTACCTGGTAACAAGGCAGACCCCCCTGGTACCAAGGCTAATCCCCTCCTGGTACCAAGGCTGACCCCATCCTAGTACCAAGGCTGCCCCCTCCTGGTTCCATGGGTGACCCCTCCTAGTACCAAGGCTGACCTCTACCTGGTACCAAGGCTGCCCCCTCCTGGTACCTAGGCTGACCCCATCCAGGTACCAAGGCTGACCCCCTCCTGGTACCAAGGCTGACCACATCCTGGTACCAAGGCTGACCCCCTCCTGGTACCAAGGCTGCCCCCTTCCTGGTACCAAGGCTGATTCCCTCCTGGTACCAAGGCTGACCCTCTCCTGGTACCAAGACTGACCCCCTCCTGGTACCAAGACTGACCCCCTCATGGTACCAAGGCTTCAGAGCCTAAAAGAAAAACGAAGGTGACCTTGGGGTGAGGTTGTTAGTCTCTAACGTAATTACCCAGAAATCCCCGGACTGATGGCTACTTATAAACTTTAAATTATGGCCGGCAGCTCTTATGGATTTATTTGGCCATGATTAAAAGTCATCTTAAGAAAATTGTGACGAAAATAGTTAGACGAGGTCATGTTTCCAGAAAACTAGTGAATGTTTGTATATTAACCCAAAAGTTTGTGTGTGTGTGTGTGTGTGTGTGTGTGTTATTGTACCCACGAACGAGTGGTATTGATCAATAACAACACTGCGACTAGCCAAGGAGTCCAACCCATGCTGCTTTGGCCGGCCTCATGGTGAGCGAAAATCACACATGACGCTCTAACCCAGGGGACCACGCAATCCTACAAGAATCAAGCACCCCGCAGAGCTAGGTGTTTTACCGATCTACATGTTTTTCTCGTGATCCGAGGACACTCGTGGCAGTGGTATCTCAATGATTAATTTCAGCCTCCTCCTGTTTGAATACCCGCCTCAACAAGCAGTCTATACAACAATGAAATCACGAAACAAATGATTTTAAATCATTTACCAAACTGCGGCAGGTCAGGACTCGACCCTACGAACATTGTATCGCCTCAAGAGACAACACAATATACGCGTCACCTTACCTCTGAGCCAGCGATTCTTCAAAGATCACGCATGCAGCCGAGCTACATGATTTACCTTGATCCGAGGCTGAAATTAATCATTGAGATACCACTGCCACGAGTGTCCTCGGATCACGAAAAACATGTAGCTCGGTTGCATGAGTGATCTTTGAAGGATCGCTGCTCTATATATATATATATATATATATATATATATATATATATATATATATATATATATATATATATATATATATATATATATATATATATATATATATATATCGTGCCGAATAGGCAGAACTTGCGATTTTGGCTTAAATAGCAACGCTCATCTTGCCATATAAGACAAGCGAAAATTTGTGTATGCAATAATTTCGCAAAAATCATTCTGAACCTAACGAAAAAAAATATATTTCATTGTGTTTGTTTATTATTAAACTATTGTAAACGTATCAAAAATATATTTAGTTGGATTAGCTAAATTAAATTGCGCTTGTTATAATAAGGTTAGGTAGGTTTTCTAAGTTTCTTTTGGTTCAACATTATAAATTTTTACATTAACATAAATGAAAAAAAATATATCTTTAAACGTATAAGAGAAAATTTTAGAAAGAACTTAATTTTAAATGAGTTCTTGCTAATTGACCAGTTTTACCTAATCGGCACGACATATATATATATATATATATATATATATATATATATATATATATATATATATATATATATATATATATATATATATATATAATTTTGTACCAAGATAAACTTTGAAAACCTACCTAACCTTATTATAACAAGCGCAATTTAACTTAGCTTGTTGTTGTTCTTGATTTCCTGGTACTATTCGGCGGGTCTTTTCCAGATGGTGACCCGACCTTGGCTCCCTGGCTTGGGAGTGTCGTGAGACCTATGTATCCCATGGGAGGAGGTACAAGGACCTCCTCATCTTCTGGGACTAATTGTCCACAGGCTTAGCCACATTCCCCGCCCTCACGGGGCTCGTAGGGAGAAGCTAGGCCTCTGGTCTGCCAACGGCAGTCCTGGGAGCTCCACCTCTGGCACCTTCCCCGCCCCAGGAGGCTACGTGGGACTATTCCCCACCCTACGGGGGCCCGTGGGAGTGGTGTCTTGCCCTTTAATTTAGCCTAACCCAACTAAATATATTTTAGATGTTTTTACAATAATTTAATAATAAACAAACACAATGAAATATATTTTTATCGTTTGGTTCAGAATGATTTTTGCGAAATTATTGCATACACAAATTTTCGCTTGTCTTATATGGCAAGAAGAGCGTTGCAATTTAAGCAAAAATCGCAAATTTTACCTAATCGGCACGACATATATATATATATATATATATATATATATATATATATATATATATATATATACTATATATATATAATTGTGTGTATATGTGTGTTTGTGAATTATGTTGTGTTAAGTGTTTGCTTGGCAGGATGAGTGACACAACACTCACTTCCACACACAGAGTAAACCACTGAACCAGCCGCTATGGTCCTTACAGCTCTTGTCCTCTATCATTAATTTCATTCGCTGTTAATGTACTCTTTTATGTCAGCCTTCCCCTCTATATATGTCTATCTACTTAGCTAGCCTCTTAGCAGTGTCCGTTTTCATTTCTAAATCTCCATGCTTCATTATATCCACTCTCTCATTCCATCATTCTCAGCCGTCGTCTTCACTTGAACTAAGCCTCATCAGAGGCGACAACGCAGAGTGCAACACTAAAAGCCGACTTAAGCCGAGCATATAATGGGTTCACCTTACTCCTGGTGTTCTTGTTCACCAGGCAGTTAACAGGCGCTTGGGTCTTAGCTTCTAGTTACACTACACCAGCT
Organism: Cherax destructor; assembly: GCA_009830355.1. NCBI lineage: Eukaryota > Metazoa > Arthropoda > Malacostraca > Decapoda > Parastacidae > Cherax > Cherax destructor. The sequence goes on along the minus strand of WNWK01000168.1, from coordinate 410,586 downwards.
TAGAAAATTTTGGGTTGATTAGTTAGACGTTCTCGAGTAACGAGATAAAAATAGTCAACTAAGGTATCTTTTTTTTAATGAATTCCTAAATTCTCAGGCTTGTACTGTGCTAGGTTCCGTCCTGTAAAATATATATCTGGCTTTATGAAAAGCTTTGTCAATAAACATTCGTGGATATTTAAATTTATATGCAGTCTTACAGATATTTATTTCCCAGGAGGAGGGGTGGTGGTGGTGGGAAGTACAGTACCTGCACTCTGAAGGAGGGAGGGTGGTGGTGGGAAGTACAGTACCTGCACTCTGAAGGAGGGGTGGTGGTGGTGGGAAGTACAGTACCTGCACTCTGAAGGAGGGAGGGTGGTGGTGGGAAGTACAGTACCTGCACTCTGAAGGAGGGAGGGTGGTGGTGGGAAGTACAGTACTTGCATTCTGAAGGAGGGTCTACGTATTTTTAAATCCCTTAAAAACATGGAAGAACGCTGGGCTTAGCTCGTGTTTTGGTAATTAGCGTAGTAGTGTATATATGAGTATTCGATTGTTAACTTACACTAATGATGAAATTGAAATGAGTATCTAGAAGTGGAATATATTTCGCTTTTCTTCGTGAACTTTGTGATAGGACCAATGAAATTAGCCTGGGTGTAAAGTCATCGTGACTCGGTACAAGACCACAGAGTACACCATCTAAATAACTCAAAGATTTGGTAATTTTAGAAGGAATGGTTTTGGGATTTTAGTCTCGAAATATTCCATGTATTACAGTGGACCCCCGGTGTTCGTCCTGCTCAAAATACGCCCTTTTATGTAAGTGTATTTTTTAAATGCTTTTATAAGTGTAGTTTTGGGGGTCTAAAAGGAATAGTCTACTTTACATTATTTTTTAAGGGAATAAATTCGGTTGGTAATGGCACTTGAACAGCATTCTGTTACGAAAAATGGACGAACACCGGGGGTTCACTGTAATTACTTCGTCCAAAAAAGTATTTTCCATGCCACATTTCAGTAGTTATAATATATTACCAAAAAATTACAATAAACTAGACATAATTATGTCATATTAATAATTTGAACGATGTTAAGGGTACAGAATTATTAATCTTTTATATTAACATAACCGAAAAGAATGTATCTTTAAACTTATAAGAGAAAATTTTAGAAAGGACTTAATTTTAAATGAGTTCTTGCTACTTGACCAGTTTTACCAGAGAGAGAGAGAGAGAGAGAGAGAGAGAGAGAGAGAGAGAGAGAGAGAGAGAGAGAGAGAGAATGAATGAATGAATGAATGAATGAATTATACAGAAATATAAAGATCCAGAGTTGGCAATAACCATGGCCTAGGCAACGAGACTAACTGGCAGACAGATGCTAGTGGTCAGGCACTGATGAAGACAGACAGAGTCCACCTTGAATGACAAGTCGTTATTCATTGAATGTCCATCTAGTCCCCTCGACTAGTTGCGACGACAACTCTGGTCTTCTCTGTCTATACCTTTATAAATATATATATTTTTTTATTAACACATCGGCCGATTCCCACCAAGGCAGGGTGGCCCGAAAAAGAAAAACTTTCATCATCATTCACTCCATCACTGCCTTGCCAGAGGGGTGCTTTACACTACAGTTATAAAATTGCAACATTAACACCCCTCCTTCAGAGTGCAGACACTGTACTTCCCATCTCCAGGACTCAAGTCCGGCCTGCCGGTTTCCCTGAATCCCTTCATAAATGTTACTTTGCTCACACTCCAACAGCACGTCAAGTATTAAAAACCATTTGTCTCCATTCACTCCTATCAAATACGCTCACACATGCTTGCTGGAAGTCCAAGCCCCTCGCACACAAAACCTCCTTTACCCCCTCTCTCCAGCCTTTCCTAGGCCGACCCCTACCCCGCCTTCCCTCCACTACAGATTTATGCACTCTCGAAGTCATTCTGTCTCGTTCCATCCTCTCTACATGTCCAAACCACATCAACAACCCCTCCTCAGCTCTCTGGATAATAGTTTTGGTAATCCTGCACCTCCTACTAATTTCCAAACTCCGAATTCTCTGCATTATATTCACACCACACATTGACCTCAAACATGACATCTCCACTGCCTCCAGCCTTCTCCTCGTTGCAACATTCATCACCCATGCTTCACACCCATATAAGAGTGTTGGTATAACTATACTCTCATACATTCCCCTCTTTACTTCCATATATATATATATATATATATATATATATATATATATATATATATATATATATATATATATATATATATATATATATATATATATATATATATATAAAATTTTCAGTGGTATATATGAACATACACGTACAGGTTCAGTGAAAGGATGTAATATCTGGGGAAAATTTGCTTTCCCTTCCCTTCCTTCCCTTCGGCCTCTCGTGTCTTGATAATTACAGAAGAATACGTTTTAGTTTAGGACAGTTCATTTAACCACTAGTGATTTCCCTTTAAAATGGAAATTCTATTTTTCCCCCACTAAGATATCCATGAGTAAAAAAAAATACTTTAGTAAGAGTATCCAAAGTTATATATTTTAATGAAATATTTATATTTAATTTGGAAAGTTAGTGAAATGTTATATATTAAAATATGTAATATTATATTGTACATCACAATAGGTTTTCCTTCTGGTTTTCTCTGTTTGATGTCTATGCTAATAGATATAACATTGTAACATTTCCTCATATAGTTGTACTCATAGTGGAGCTGAGTCTCGACCTCTGCAACCACAAATAAGTGAGTACAGTTGTACTCACATAGCTGTACTCGCACAGTTGTACTCACATAGCTGTACTCACACAGTTGTACTCACACAGTTGTACTCACACAGTTGTAATCACACAGTTGTACTCACACAGTTGTACTCACACAGCTGTACTCGCACAGTTGTACTCACACAGCTGTACTCACACAGTTGTACTCACATAACTGTACTCACATATCTGTATTAACAGAGTTGAACTCAAGTTATATTTTTTATGATTGATTTTTAGGTCCTCACGCCTGTTAACGCAGACATGTGGGTCATTGGTTCCTCTTCACGTGGGTCCTATCATATTCACTTGTGAAGCTGTGTATGAAGTGTTCCTTTACCATTTACTTACATATCTCATTCTACTTACCACCCTATTTACGTTATATATCTGCCTACTTGTTCACGTGTTTCACACTTTAAACGAACCCTCTGAATTTCTTGTATATCGTAGCCACGTCTCCTCTAGTGCTTCTCTCTTGTAAGGTCGTCAGGTTGAATTCCCTTAGTATGTCCTCGTAAAGCAATTCCCTCATTTCTAGGACTAGATATGTTGGAAGCTCCAAGGGCTAAAGTTATAAAGTTTTCGTACGTGCTTGACTAGGGGAAAAGTTCCTGGTGCAGGGGGTCGATTCATTGCTCCTGGCCCCGCCTCTTCACTGGTTGCTACTAGGTCCTCTCTCTCCCTGCTCCATGAGCTTTATCATATCTCATCTTAAAATTATGTATGGTTCCTGCCTCCACTACGTCACTTTCCAGACTATTCCACTTCCTGACAACTCTATGACTGAAGAAATACTTCCTAACATCCAGTTGACTCACCTGAGTCTTCAGCTTCCAATTAAGACCCCTTGTTGCTGTGTCCCATCACTGGAACATCCTGTCTTTGTCCACATTCTCAATTCCTCCCCTGTCGTTATAATGTCCCCCTATCCCTTTTGTCCTAAAGTGTCGTCAGGTCGATTGTGGTCAGTGTGTGAGAGAGAGAGAGGTAAGGAGGGAGGATGAGAGGGAAGGAAGGAGAGGAAGATAGCAATAACTATGACACTGGCAAGGAGACTTACTGACAGGTAGTCAGCAATATATTGGAATGTAACACTGACGCTGATGAAGACAGACTGACTCCACCATGAACGACAGTTCATAATACACTGGATGTCTGCCTAGACCTGAGTTGCTTGGATGACATAAGTTGTTGTTGTGGTGGTGGTAGTGTTGTTGTTCTTGCTGTTGTTTATTCGACAGGAAACAGGTGAGAGACTCCTAACACGGGTCTGAATAAGATGACCTTTTCAGTTATGTAGCACTTGCAGGCTCACTTTAACGTTCATGAAGAAAATAATAATAAAAATAACATACATAAACACGAGGGTAGTTAGATAAGTAGAAAGGAAAAAAAAATAATTTGACTTAGGATATGTGAATGGGTATATTTACCCTGAATAGTGTGTTTCTCTCAACGAAGATATGCTGAGAATTTACAAAAATGTCGTGCCGGATAGATAGAACTTACGATTTTGGCTTTAATAGCAACGCTCTTCTTGCCGAATAAGGCAAGCAAAAATTTGTGAATGCAATAATTTCGTAACAATCATTCTGAACCTAACGGAAAAGAATATATTTCATTATGTTTGTTTATTATTAAATTATTGTAAACTTATCTAAAATATATTTAGTTGGATTAAGCTAAATTAAATTGCGCTTGTTATAATAAGGTTAGATAAGTTTTCTAAGGTTCTTTTGGTGCAAAATTATTAATTTTTACATTAACATAACTGAAAAAATATATCTTTAAACGTATAAAAGAAAATTTAAGAAAGGACTTAATTTTTAATGAGTTCTTGCTAATTGACCAATTTTACCTATTCGGCACGACATATATATATATATATATATATTTTATATATATATATATATATATATATATATATATATATATATATATATATATATATATATATATATATATATATATATATATATATATACCTAGATGTGTATTTTAAAAATTTATGTATCCTTGCTTGATTGTAAAGAGGTTGCGTGCAGCTTTAATGACCCTAGTGTAGTCGATAGACTTTAAACCCCACTAACCAATCAAATTAATGATACTCACACAAAAGTTTAGGTATGGCAGAACAGAGATGCAATGGTGGTTCTCCGTTTAAGATGATACCAAACAGGTAAGGCAGGATTAAGTTCAGGATAAGTTCAGATACTCACTTAGCTAGGCAGGAGCCTTCCTGATACCCCGTGTCTGTCTTGTGTCTTCTGGATACAGGGCTAGGTAGGAGTCTTCCTGTAACCCCGTGTCTGTTTGTATTTTCTAGATACTGGGTTAGGCAGGAGCCTTCCTGTATCCCCGTGTCTGACTTGTGTCTTCTGGATACCCACTGACCTATATACACACACACACACTTCTCCTTTTTATTTACCACTGCTTGTAAATCCAGGTGAAACAATCTATGGAAGGGCACTTTGTCGAAGGCCTTCCAGCAGTCTAAAAATATTTTAACTTACTCCCCTCTCTATCTTGTTTATTTTCCCTCGGTTTTTCACAGAATTCTAGTTAGTTCGCGTGATAAGACTTGTAATCTCTATGTCAATGTTGGTCTACATCGACAAATGCCCTTTTCACATTTTTTTTTAGCTATTCTCTTCCTAATTATTTTTTTTCTATCTGCACACTGATACGGGTTTCTTATGGTTTCTGTATATTTCGTCCACTGAATAATTAGTTCTACTTTTTTTGTAAAGTATTTGTAAGTTTCCGTTTCAAAGATCTTGTATTTCTTTGTTAGTGGTTAACACAAGACGTCAGCGTGTGGGAGAGTATCCGAAGCCCCGATGAGACGTATGGACAAATATCCTAACACCTGCTCTTATTACTTAGTAGTAAATAGATACGTGGAGTTAGTCACCTGTTGTGGGTCGCATTCTAGGAGAGAACCTAATAGTAACCCCACTGGAAGTACGTCACACGTCTTGTTCTTCTCGATTGTTATCCTTAAACACTGAAAGAGGCAACGAGTAGATAGATAAATATCGAAGACATGAGAAATGCGTAATCCTTTATTATAACAACGTTTCTCTCAAGGAGAGATGTGTCAACTTGATTAAGCTCTACGTGTGCGAAAGCTTGTTGCTGTAATTTTATAAACTGTTTCAAGTGTCTGTGTCACCATCCCTCAAGAAACACTAATCAGAATATAGTTTCCTTCATCCTTGGAGACGCTTACGTCTGGTAATGTTTAGTTGTTGCTACTCTGCGAGCTGTTGTTACTTCGCCAGGGAGACGCAGTGCTCCCTCAGGACAAGCGTCACGCTAACTTCTTTACAATATACAAGAAGAAAGAGTACTGAGGGAACTGTAAGAATGAATGATCGTGGGATCTCCTTTCTCAGCATCGCAGAAAATTTATTTGCTAGTGTGTCCGTAAAAATATTTTACAAACTTTGCTACTGTGTCCGTAAAAATATTTTACAAACTTTGCTAGTGTGGCCACAGAAATATTTTACAAACTTTGCTAGTGTGGCCACAGAAATATTTTACCAACTTTGCTAGTGTGACCACAGAAATATTTTACCAACTTTTCTAGTGTGACCACAGGATTATTTTACCAACTTTGCTAGTGTGACCACAGGAATATTTTACAAAATTTGCCAACGTGACAGTAGGAATAGTTTTAAAACTTTGCTAGTGTGTCCGTAGAAATATTTTACAAACTTTGTCAATATGACAGTAGGAATATTTTTACAAACTTTGCCAGGGAAACAATAGAAAATATTATACAAGCTTTTCTAGTTTTGTTAGCAGCATTTTACGAACTTTGCCACCGAGACCATATAAATAGTTGCATACTTTGCTAGTGTGTCCTCAGAAATATTTTACATTTTTTTTCCAGATTGACAGCAGAAATACTTTACAAACTTTCGCAGTGTATTCTTAGAAATATTTTACGTAACAGAAGAAATGTTTAACAACTTTACCAGTGTGTCCTTAGCAATAATTGACTAATTTACTGATCAAGTAAACCTTGATTCACAATACATTTCCAAAGCAAGGAATTCAAATTGATCCACGATGTGAAGCAAGGAAACACAAGTTGATATCTGCAGAGAGCAAGAAGTGGGAATTGCGCGAGCTGTAGCAGCTGAGGCAAAGATACAAAGACTGGAGGAAGAAACGAATGTGCTGAAGCAAGATATAAAGATGAGGCAAAACAACCTTTTATTACGACATTGTTTTGCTCTGTGTTAATGGTTATAAGAGCGAAACGCTGCTGCCCTAGTAAAGTCTCTTCAACCATTTTTTTTATCACTATTGCCAGCACTTCACTGAGCTCCAGTAAACATGATGGTCTTCTACGACAGCTACAAGCTAGAGGCTACAACTAGAGTAGCTGCTTGACGTTTCCTCCACTAAAGTAATTAAGACATTCAGCATTAAAGAATAAGTCACAATGCCCACATTGGAACAAGTCACAATACCAGAACGAACCGAAACGTCGTCGTAAGTTTCAGTGTTGTCAGGGTAGTTCCACTTCCTTGGATAAAGAGCCCATCACCGATATTAAGACACCTTCCCCGTTGAAGAATCCAGTCACCATAGTCCCTATATAAGCCTGTGGAAAATGTGTCGTCTACCTGAGAGTCAATGGCTTTCAATTGCTTTCCCCCCCCCCCCAATGCTCCATGATAGGTGAGGGAAAGTGGGAGGGGGGGCCTTAATGCTGGTAAAGGGATCTTGATTTAAGGAAACGGAGCCTCGTTCTTGCTTCAGATCTAATGACCTTTCATTTCCTCTAGGCTGTATGACCCCTACGTGTTGAAAGTTGTCGCGCGAACACAACAGTAACAATAATATTAGTAATAATAATAATAATAATTCTACGATGATATATATGCAGTTCGGTGCTTCACTTCAGACATCGAAATCAAATCCTGAGGGACAAACTTTTATTCCTTTTGATTAAAATACCTTATGTTTTCTTAAGTATGCTCTTCACAGCTCCTTGACAGCTGTTCTTGACAACTGTGCACATTTTTGCTCTTACGAGCTCTATTGGTGTATGCTCTTAACAGCTCTACTGATGTATGTTATTAAAAACTATTCTTATATACGCTCTTGATAAGGATTCTGAATTTAGCTATTTGAAGATACATTTCTGTCAAGGACAAAACCCGCGTGTGTTAGTGCGCTGACTGGTGGAGGCTCGGTCCTCCGTGTGGAAAAGGATAGTTGTGCACTGTTCTGGATATTTATTAAAGGGAACGTTTCGCCACGAATGGGCTTTTTTTCAGTCCCGATGAAGCCATTCGTGGCGAAACGTTTCTTTTAATAAATATTCAGAACTATGTTGTGTATGCAAAAAAAGACCCTTATGTATAGTTCAGGACATTTATTACAGGAAACGTTTCGCCACGAGTGGCTTCTTCATTAGGAAGAAACGTTTCCTTTAATATATGTCCTTAACTGTACATAAATGCCTTTTCTTCTACATTTTGTTGGTATCACCAGATCATTTGTCGGTATGTTAAGCATCAATATTATACAATACCTCTGAGATGATTTAGACAAATGTGTAACATCTGCTTCTAGGCTCAGGGACTGATTGCCTCGTTTTCCACTGTCTTCTGTATATATTTTTAGTCTTCAGATTATGTCCATGTATTGTATTGATAAAGTCACTCGATGGAGAAACGTCTACAAAGTAAAGATACCCAGATGTTGCATATGTTTCTCACTCATCATCCAGAGGTATACACAAGTGTCCACTTCCACAGTCTGACTGAATCATCCTTCAGTCTGACTGAATCATCCTTCAGTCTGACGGTATCATCCTTCAGTCTGACGGTATCATCCTTCAGTCTGACGGTATCATCCTTCAGTCTGACGGTATCATCCTTCAGTCTGACGGTATCATCCTTCAGTCTGACGGTATCATCCTTCAGTCTGACGGTATCATCCTTCAGTCTGACGGTATCATCCTTCAGTCTGACGGTATCATCCTTCAGTCTGACGGTATCATCCTTCAGTCTGACGGTATCATCCTTCAGTCTGACGGTATCATCCTTCAGTCTGACGGTATCATCCTTCAGTCTGACAGTATCATCCCTCCGTCTTCAACCTTGAGTCCACCGTCGTCCAGGAGCACGTCGTCAGATGCGTTACCTAGCTGCACATAGTCTAGGATTCATCCTGTGCACTAATCTTGACGGCTAAGTTTTTATTTATCATTTCCGTAGTCTTCAGTAAGCTTTTGTTGACACATTCTGCCATACACTCAACTCACGCGGAAACTCAGCGCCTCACAAACAGTAAATCAGAGGCAAACGTGTAAAGCTCTCGCTTAGCGAAGCATCTCTTTAAATAAAGTCTTGCTTTATCTACGCGTCTTTGACATACTGCATGTTGGCGTACTGTCTGTTTTGCACCTACAGATAACTCACAATAAAGACAAAAATGTTGATTTCCCAAGTGTGTGCTTACACCACTCTACCATACATCATCTGGACTCGATACATTGCAGTTGTTATCGCTTAATCCTGGATCTCTCTCTCTCTCTCTCTCTCTCTCTCTCTCTCTCTCTCTCTCTCTCTCTCTCTCTCTCTCTCTCTCAGTAATACTGAGCCTCAAGTTCTGAAATCGTTTTGCTACTTAACAGTCCCATCATCCTGGAGATCCTGGGATACAGAGGGACAGTTGCCTCGACTCCAGTAAATATAAAAGCTGTAATATTGCCGCATTTGTCGGTGCTGAAAGATTTGCAGGTCACCCGAAACTAAACTTCAGATGTGTCCTAAAAGGGAAACTGAACGAGAGCTGAAGCTGATCGTGGCTCCATCAGCTCGAGAAATGGGTTGAACTGAACAAACTTGTCTTTTCATAATGTTGGTATTACCATCACTGTAAGGGATCCACTGTAAGGGATCACTTACAGTGAGAGTAAGTGGATGTCTCAAGTGGTAGAGAGGTGCACTGAGAACTGATAAAAAGTACTTACATCATCTTCACAAGTTACTGAAACTGATCTGAGAAATGGTGATACCGACAAGATGTGGAAGCCAGAACTGGACACTTCAGGACATTTATTAAAGGAAACGTTTCGGCACGGTTGGCTTCCGCAGTTTCCTTTAATAAATGTCTTGTACTGTACATTAGTGTCTTTTTCCACAAGAGTTAATCTGCTTATCTAGGATGTGCTGCAGTATTATTATTATTATTATTATTATTATTATTATTATTATTGTTATTATTATTAGTATTTTCATGGGGAGCACTAAACCTATAAGGATTATACAGCACTTGAAAGGAAGGGGAAATGGTGATGGAAGGCACTCAGGCTAAATTCAGGAAATTGGAGCACAGATCCAATTCTCTAGATCAAGAGCCCTCTCCTCAGCATCAAGGAACCTCCCTTGAGGAGCCTACACAGTCACCAGAGGAAATGCAAACAAAAGTAAATATCAATAACGACGGTGTCGCGCACTGTCTACCGTAGACAGACTGTCGCCAGCGTTTCGCACTGACAAACACTTAAACGTGACTAGTAATGAAAGTTCCCAGTAATATAAAAGCAACTCATGTATATGTCTAATGACATACCCGCCACATATAGTTATATATTTTTTCATTAACATGCAAGCTAAATTTATTCGCTTGTTATCACGTCTACACTGTCCGTCGAAATTATCAAATCAATTGCATAAAATTTGCTTATTTAAAAGTCGTGAGAAAAACATTTTACTGACAAGCGTGTGTGTGTGTGTGTGTGTGTGTGTGTGTGTGTTTGTGTATGCACTCCACGAGCATAACTACAAAAAGGCAGTTAAAAACACACACACACACACAGGAGCTGTGAATCGACCCCTGCAATCACAACTAGGTGAGTACACACACACACACACACACACACACACACACACACACACACACACATAGGAGGGGAGACATAATAACAACGACATATAAAATACTGATTGGAATTGACAAGGTGGACAGGGACCGAATGTTTCAGAGATGGGATAGAGCAACAAGGGGTCATAACTGGAACTTGAAAACTCAGATGGGTCACAGGGATGTTAGAAGTATTTCTTCAGTCACAGAGTGGTCAGGAAGCGGAACAATCTGTAGAGTAGTGTAGTGGAGGCAGGTTCTATACACACCTTCAAGAAGAGGAATGATAAAGCTCATTGAGCAGGGAGAGAGTGGATCTAGTAGCGACCAGCAAAGAGGTGGGGTCAGGAGCTGTGAATCGACCCCTGCAACCACAAATAGGTGAGTACACATACACACACACACCACTAGAGTGCACCTCGACCGGGACAGAACAAGAAAAGAGTGACAACAACTGAGACGGTACAAAGATGCCGGGGGGGGGGGGTGAAGAAATGAATGAAAATTTTAAAGGCGAATATTATATGAGAAAGTTATATGAGCATATTGTATGAAAATATTAATCTTCTTTACAATTTTTTTCATTTTCACAACGTTTTCACTTTTGTAGTTGAGATGAATTAAATTATTTAGTTGTTTTAAAAAATGTGATTTATTGTATTAGTTGTAATTATCAAAATAAAATCATTAAATTTTCACTTTCATTCTCCTACTTGTTTTGCTTATTGTCCCAATCATGACGAACACACTGATTTTTTTTGTGTAAATTAGAAGATTAAAAAGGACAACAGAATGGTCATTAATTACAAAAGTTAGCATAGAAACATGTCTCTCTCTCACACTGCAGGACAAGAAACGAAATGTCCCGAATTTTATTTGCAACCATTTATAAAAAAATGTGTTTTTATGGAGGCATTTTTTTCGGATTTTGTATCTACTGGATAAAACGTACTTAAAGAATAACTGGGAAAGCAACTCCAGGTTAACCCCCTCCATGTCTTCTCTATTTTGACCTGACTAAATATAAAAGTGACCCAGGTTTGCCTAGATAAGATAAGATTTCGTTCGGATTTTTAACTCCGGAGGGTTAGCCACCCAGGATAACCCAAGAAAGGCTGTGCGTCGTTGAGGACTGTCTGTCTTATTTCCATTGGGGTCCTCAATCTTGTCCCCCAGGATAACTAACACCTAGGCACCTATTTGCTGCTAGGTGAACAGGACAGCAGGTGTAAGGAAACGCGTCGAAATGTTTCCATCCCTCCGGGAATCGAACCCGGGCCCTCCGTGTGTGAAGCGAGAGCTTTGCCAGCCAGGACACGGGGTCACCCATGTCTGATTAAACAATAGATACAGAAACTCACAACATTTCGACTGACAAAAGCGTCAATTTGACTCTCCGGAATGTAGCGGAATGTAAAAGGCACTGACAGCGGCTGTTGGTGAGCAAGAAGCACTGACAGCGGCTGTTGGTGAACAAGAGGCATTGACAGTTGCTGTTGGTGAACAAGAGGCATTGACAGTGGCTGTTGAACAAGAGGTACTGACAGCGGCTGTTGGTGAACAAGAGGCATTGACAGTGGCTGTTGAACAAGAGGTACTGACAGCGGCTGTTGGTGAACAAGAGGCATTGACAGTGGCTGTTGAACAAGAGGTACTGACAGTGGCTGTTGGTTAACAAGGGAGACTGTCGGCGGTTGCTTGTGAGCTAGAGAGGCACTGACAGCGGCTGTGGGTGAATGATAGGTACTGACAGCGGCTGTTGGTGAATGAGAGGTACTGACAGCGGCTGTTGATGAGCATGAGGCACTGACAGTGGCTGTTGAACAAGAGAAGTACTGACACCAGCTGGTGGTAACCAAACAAAAGCACTGACAGCGACTGTCGGTGAACAAGAAACCAACTGACAGTGGCTGTTAGTGAACAGGGCGAACAATTGAAAAACTTTTCGTAGTTGTTGGAGTTGAAGATCTTTTAGTTGCTGAAGATTTATATGAGAAATTGACGATGGTTCTTGAAAAACAAATGACTTTCTTAGGGAGTAATGCGATAATAATTTAAGAACTGTGTGAATTAACAGTGAAGTGGTGATGGTGTAGTGAGGAAACAGTGACTGTTGTTGTGCACTGTTGTAACAGTGACTGTTGTTGTGTGTTGTAACAGCGTTGTAACAGTGACTGTTGTTGTGTAGTGTTGAAAGAGTGAATGTTGTTGTGTAGTGTTGTAAGAGTGACTGTTGTTGTGTGGTGTTGTAACAGTGTTGCTGTGTAGTGTTGTAACAGTGACTGTTGTTGTGTAGTGTTGTAGCAATGACTGTTGTTGTGTAGTGTTGCAACAGTGACTGTTGTTGTGTAGTGTTGCAACAGTGACTGTTGTTGTGTGGTGTAACAGTGTTTTGTAGTGTTGCAACAGTGACTGTTGTTATGCAGTGCTGTGACTGTTGTTGTGTAGTGTTTTAAGTGAATGTTGTTGAGTTGTAACACTGGCTGTTATTGTGTTGCATTGTAACAGTGACTGTTGTTGTCTTTTAATGTAGCAATGATTTGTGTAGTGTTGGCTTCTCATTTTGGTAAAATCTTTCAAAATATCTTACTCATTGGTTGCCTCTTGAAGACTCTTGACTTCCTTCGCTGCTTCTTGAATGATCTTGACTTTATCTTCTGCCTTATGAAGGCTATTGGCTTCCGTTGCTACTCCTTGAACGCTTTTGGTCTCCTTTGCTAGTTAGTTCCTGAAGGCCATTTGACCTCCTTCCCTGCTTCATTTATTTAGCTGCTTCCTGAGGGCTTTTGATGTCGTTAGCATCTTCCTTGCTGTCTACTGAATACTAATGACATATACTGCTGTCTACTGAATATTACTGACATATCCTGCTGTCTACTGAATATTACTGACATTCTGCTGTCTCCTGAAAAACTACTAACAGATCCTGCTGTCTACCGAAATTTCATTACTTTCTTCGATGTCTCCTGAAGACAGTTGTTCCAAATTGCATACTAAGATAAACTATACTAACATTAATCTTCAGATGCAAGAGGGTATATATCCTTTGCAACGTAACAATACAATGAGAAATTGCTAGGAGAGAAAAATATTGCTCCTTATGTTATTTTTCACGATAAATTTTAACCTCTGTGGAACTATGTATCATACCATTTGTCTGTCACACCCAAGTGTTCCACCTCCAACATCACCGACCATTTCTAGACTAGGTATGCAATGCCACGAGATAACGTATCTCATCACTATTCGAATTCGTTAGCACCGTCTTTGTTTATTTTGTAACCTACTTGAGTTCTACCATCTCCTCGGGTTTCCCACCAATAAGACAAATAACTATCTGTCTATATATGGAGAAGGAGGCAGAGGGTGAGGGGTAAAACTATTTCCCCCCTTCCCCTTCCCCAAACAGGCGCGCGTGTGCTCATGCTATGATAATGGAGTGTTTGTTCACCGCGTGTATAGTGTGTATAGTGTATATAGTATATAGTGTATATTGCATAGCATGTGTTTAGCATGCGCACGGTATGCGCATAGCATGTGTGGTATATAGCGGTGTGTCGGTCATATAGTGTGTTTATAGTGACGCGTCCGGCCGGCCTACCTTATCACACATCCCCCATTCCTCCCTCGCCCCCCACTGCCCACCTCAAGGACGAGAGACCCTCTGCTCAACCACCACCACCATGAACCACATTCGGTATGTGTCATGTGCCATTTTCCTTACGGCCCCCCGGGCTTACCACACAGTTTGAGGTATGGCAGATGATGCAGCCAGCCAGCCACAAAGCCAGGGAAATGGTGCACCCAACAATGAAAGAAGAGGCACATGTCAGGTGTGTGGAGAGTTTCGAGCACGCAACAGAGATGGCCTTATTCGTGCACACAATGGGTGTGCAGGATCACATAGGCTCCCGGCAGAGAGCAGCCCACAGCCTCCACAGGCAGATGTCAATCCCAATGGCAACCTCCTCTCTTGCGAAAACCTTCTTCTGGCATTCAAATCCACTGCTAGCAGTACCCTATCCCACATTCCTAAAGCAGCTCGCCCATATGCAGCAGGGAAATTCACAGACCTTCTTAAGCAGGTGAATGGAGGTTCCACCAATTTAGAAGCCCGAGGCACCATTAAAGCATGGCGCAACCTGCTCCTGTTTGGCAATGTCTGTCTTGCAGTTCCTGAAAGACGAGGCAAACTGCTAACCACTTCAGTCATCAAGGCAGTGCGCAACTACCCAAGAGCAGATAATTGTGTCCCTCTGCCCCATCATCGCAGGAATCACAGAGGTAGACCCAAGAAAAACTCCACTGAAAACGAGAAAATTTGCGCACAGGCTAGCAAAAAAATCGAAGAAGGTAACACAGTGTGAGCAATCAGAATAATTACAAGTGACGACACTGTTGCTCCCAAAGATGAGACCACAGCTCAAGCACTAAGAGACAAGCATCCGACAAAGGACACCATAGCCATCAACAACAACCCTGAAGGAGACCCCATCACTGAACAATTAATTTTGCCAGAATCAGAAGTCTATAAGGCGATAGTGTCATTTCCAGCAGGATCTGCAGGAGGTTACACTGGAATTCGACCACAACACCTCAAAGAGATGGTAAATCCAGTACTCGGAGCATCTGCATCAATTCTCCTCACCGAATTAACAACTTTTGTCAACAACTGCCTGGCTGGGCGAATCCCAGAAGAAATTAAACCTTTCTTTTTTGGAGCCTCATTATGCGCTTTGAAGAAGAAGGATGGGGGAATCAGACCCATTGCTGTTGGTAACACCCTTCGCCGCCTAGTTGCCAAAGCAGCAGTAAGAAACATTCGCCTAGAAGCTGTCAGTTTACTCCAGCCACACCAACTGGGCTTTGGGGTCTCTCAAGGCAGTGAAGCCGCAGCTCATGCGGCAAGGGCCTACATCAGGGACCTATCAGAAGACAAGGCCGTAGTCAAACTTGACTTTAGAAATGCCTTTAATATGGTGAAGAGAGATGTGGTCTTGCCAGCCGTTCGAGATCGGTTCCCCAGTCTCTTTCCCTTCATTTCAGCTGGCTACAGCAAACCCTCAACTCTTTTGTTTGGGGAACATGAAATTCCCTCATCTGAGGGTGTTCAGCAGGGTGATCCACTCGCTCCACTTCTCTTCTGTTTGGCAGTAAGAGAACTAACTTCCAGCCTATGCAGCGAGCTCAACATCTGGTACCTGGATGATGGCACTCTGGCAGGTACTGGGAGTCCTTGTTAGAGGACCTACAACGGGTGAAGACACAGGGAGAAGCCTTAGGACTCATCCTTAATCCCTCAAAGTGTGAAATTATCACAACAAATCAGGAAATAATCAATGCGGTGCAAACAATCCTCCCAGAAGTCACTACTACCACTCCATCCAACAGTACCCTCCTGGGAGCACCGCTGGGTCACCACGCCATCGACACTGTCCTCAAGGACAAAGTGAATGACCTGAAAAGAATGGAGGAGAGAATAAGTGATCTTGATGCCCATGATGCCCTGTATCTCCTCACAAGGTGTCTTACTATGCCAAGACTCACTTACTTCTTGAGGTGCGCACCCTCTTTTGACAACCCAACACTTGACGAGTATGACGCACACCTGAGATCAACCTTCAAGAAGGCACTGAATCTGTCACTAGAGGATCAGCAATGGGAGCAGGCAACCCTCCCAGTGCGACTGGGAGGTATAGGGGTGCGCAAAGCAAGGCAGGTAGCGTTACCTGCATTTCTGTCATCGTGTTTGGCCTCCTGTGGATTAGTCAAGAGGATTGTCCCTGAACGTTTGAGAGGTGTGGTGGGAGCCCAAGACCCCAAGTTCATTGAAGCAGCAGTGCAGTGGGACATCCTGGCAGACTCCTCCAGTAGACCAGCTCCTCCCAAAGAGCACAAACAGTCCCACTGGGACAAACTGATCATGGAAAAAAATTCCAACACAATGCTCACCAACGCTTCAGGAAAGGACAAAGCTCGTCTCCTAGCGGTGAAGGCACCATACTCAGGAGATTTCCTTCTTGCTGTTCCCAATTCCTCTCTGGGCACTCGACTCGACCCACAGGCCATTCGGATTGGTGTTGCTCTTCGCCTAGCCGCCCCCATAATCACCGAACATAGGTGTATTTGCGGCAGGGCGACGGCTGATCAATTCGGACTTCATGGTCTAGTGTGTCACACATCAGAAGGGAAGTATGCTAGACATGAGGAGGTTAATGACATCATAAAGAGAAGCCTCGCCACAGCCCGTTGCCCAGCTCAACGGGAACCCCAAGTGCAGAGGTCTGATGGAAGTCAAAAGCGTCCTGATGGAGCCACCATGCTACCCTGGAAGGATGGTAAGCAGATTGCTTGGGACTACACCTGTGCTGCCACATTGGCAGACACCTACCTGCCACACTCCTTAGCCGAAGGGGGTGGAGCTGCCAGCCACAGGGAGACCCAGAAGACCCGCAAATATGAAGACCTTCCCCCTCTTGCTATAACTTCATCCCAATAGGGTCGGAGACCCATGGAGCATGGGGCAAGTGTGCTCTAAAGTTTCTCAAGGAGCTGGGTGGAAAACTCATCATAGAAACCAAGGAGCACAGGGCGACCAGCTTCCTCTTTCAGAGACTCAGTGTTGCGATCCAGAGGGAAAATGCCTGCAGTATTCTGGGCACGCGGCCCACTGCCGGGAGTTGGACGAAGTATTTGACATGTAGCTCTGAGTTGTTATCTATGTTGTTTTACTCCCCATTGTATCTTGTCTTGAAATAAAGTTTGTAAAAAAAAAGATGGGGTGGTAGGGGAAGTGGAATATTAAAATGGCTTCAGAAAGAAATCTAATATTCTTCCTTGAAGTCTTTTATCCACTTCTCCGAGGCAATGGGTCCCACAATTGACACCAGAGGTGGACCCCATCCTTATATATATATATATATATATATATATATATATATATATATATATATATATATATATATATATATATATAAAAATTCAGGATAAACATCCTGGAGGAGTAAGTTCACCACTATCGCTTACACAAAAGAACCTTTCCACTATGCATTTTTGAAGCAGAATCCTGAACCACTATCTGCAGCAGCAAGACATCCATCACCACCGCCTCTGGCATCAATCCATCCAGCGTTAACTTATCTTGTGAGCGAACGAATGAATATCAGAAGGGAGGAGAGAGAGAGAGAGAGCAAGCAAGCAAGAGCAACAGCGCAAGACAACACAGACATTTCCACAGCTGAGACGCACCACGCATTTGCTCAACAGCAGAGGCTGGAAAACAGCATTCCAGGGAAAAACGTTAAGTACGCACCACTCTTTTAAATTATCTTCCCTCCGTCCTATATTTTGCTTGTAAACATGGTAAATAAATTCTTAAGGCGACTAAATACGTGCCATGACCAGGTCTGGTGTGAACGTTCACTGTAGCAAAATATTAAACACCAGAGGTGTCGGTGACCCTATTGTGTTGTTAATAGGTATCTCTGAAGATACTATTAATTAGTTGGTAAAGAACTAAAGCCACAAAACCGTGACTGGAACATTACACAAATAACCAGTACATAGGTGAGAGAAGCTTATGACGACGTTTCGGTCCCACTTAGACCACTGACAAAGTCGCACCGAAACAACGACGTAAGTTTCTCTCTCCAGTGAGCGGGTTATCTGTGAATAGTTGACATTTTGAAGAATTAGACACAGGTGCAGCATCAGGGTATCTTTATTGTGTAAACGTTACGCCATCCATGGACATATTCTGATGACTGAAGAAAGAAAAGGTAAGGAACATAGAAATGACAGATGAGGAGGAGAAGAGAGGAGGAGACAAAGGACAGGTCAAGTCAGGAGTGTTCTGAAGATTAGAGCATCTGACAACGTGACGGGAAAGGCATCAACAAAAAGCCAGGAGTGAGTCAAGATAGGAAAGTTGTGGATAAGAGGGTCATATTGATCTTGGACTGTGTAAGTTTTAATTTGCTAATTTTATTAAACATTTTCTGTGCAATAGCTAATGAATGCTTCTTTTGAGGGGGTCAATGTTTAAATGTTGGTGTATTATTTTCCATAGACTGATCTCGGGATACGTTGCTTCTAATTTGCCGATTTCGTTGAAGATACTGAGAACAAATAGAAAAAAATTATTTTCATGCAATAATTTATGACTGACTTTTATTCGATTGACTTCAGACCTTCAGTACTGAAGTATCTCAGAAGAAGCTTTAGGCTTTCATTAAACTGTGAAGGATGTAGGAGTCAGTCTCTTAAATCAACCCCTCAGCTGTTGTATTTTCGAATGATTTTATTATAGAGACTATTATAAACTCAGGCATTGTGTTCTTTTATTCTTCCAACTTTTCGTTTATACATTGCGGACGTTTGATTACATCAGCTTCAAAATTTTATTACTGGTGAACGTTAACAAGGGAAGGAAGGCTCGTGGAACTGATGATCAATAAGACACTTATGCATCTCTTGGGGATATTTACTCTGCAAAGGTTTCGTCAGCCAGTGGCGTCTTCAGTCCTATGAAGAAAAACTATGAGAGAATTTAAGAACATAAGAAAGGAGGAACACTGCAATAGGCCAACAGGACTATTGCAGGACCGAGTATACTCGGTCCTGCCCTTTACCGAGCAGAACCGAGTATGCTCGGTGGCTATTTCCTTTTACGTGCATTGACGTAGAGGAAGGTTGGGCTTACAGTATACTGGATTGCCTTTGTCGATTCTCGAAGTAACCGAGTCACATCCAGTGTCCATTATACAGAGCCTGGAGATACAACTCACATCCAGTGTCCATTATACAGAGCCTGGAGATACAACTCCCAGCATCGAGAAAGTTTCACCAGCATCAGCGTTACAAATGGTCAATGTTTTGTTCAACTATAATATGTTCAAGGTATCCCATATCTTGACGTGACTTCACCCTGGTCAAAGACCGGGCCGCGGGGGCGTTGACCCTCGGAACGACCTCCAGGTAGGTAGGTAGTCCTAGTCCCATACATGTACTTTATTTGAAACTATATAAAGTATACGCCTATATATGATATATTTCTTAGCCTATTTGTTGCAGAGAGAGAGAGAGAGAGAGAGAGAGAGAGAGAGAGAGAGAGAGCTAGGGAGGAGGTTGGTAGGGAGGGAGCAAGGGGAGCAGAAGTAGTAAAAAAGAAATGCTGTAAGATTGGAAGCGGAGAGGGGAAGAGAGAAATGGCGTAGATCAGATGTGTTGAGAGATGTTCTGAAACTCACAAGGTAATGTTTTGTGAGAAAGACCAAGAGCTAGACCAGGATTAAAGTCCATGTAACCCATGAGAACTCCATTAATCATAATCCTCTAAAATATATCTCTAGTTTAAATATTTGAATTGTTTACAATATATAGTGGAGACAAATGGTTTTCATGACTTGAATCGCTGTTGGAGTGTGAACAAGGTAACATTAATGAAGGGATTCGGTGAAGCCGGTTAGCCCGACTTGAATATTAGAGGTGGAAAGTAGAGTGCCTGCACTCTGAAGGAGGGGTTGCTGTTCGGAGGCTCATCCGAACTGTGATTTCGGAGCACTTCTACCGAGACAGCGATTGAGTGAATGATGGTGAATGTGTTCCCTCTTTTTTGGGGGAGTCACCTGACCAGCCGGGCTGTGGTTCGTACGTCGGTTTGCGTGCGGCCAACAGTAACAGCCTGGTTGATCAGTCCCTGAGCCACCATGAGGCCTGGTCACAGACCGATATGCTGGGGCGTTGACCCCCGGAACCCTCTCCAGGTATACACCAGGTATACCTCGGTGGATGACGGCTGGTGTGTTCAGAAATGTATTTCTCCCAAAATGAAGGACGTGCCTAGTATTGGCCAACAGGCCTGCTGCAGTGTTCCTTCTTTCTTATGTTCTTATGACTTATGCATTGTATACACTACAAATAATTAAGTTAAAGCAGATTATGATTATAATTATGAATTGGCAACTTTTCCTATTACTTTTATTTTACCCAATTCGGATTTTTGGTGGACTTTTAATGATAATACTAATTTTGTTGTTAAAGAGCGAGTTCCTTACAGCTTCGTTACAGCATCCTTCGCCTCAGCATCTTCCCGTTCACTACCTGGGACATCAATACAGCCTGAGCATCAACAGATCCCCACGTTCTGTGTTGCCTGTGTAGACGGGTTAACTATTCCGGGATCACTTCAATCATAGATGGGCCAGAATAGGCATTAGAGAGAATAAGCACAGAATAGGCAAACAGAGAGATTATGAAGTAGGCAAATATGTGGCAGACAAATAAAAAGGGAGGTGAGAGTACAAAGTGGATATTAGAGAGGTGAAGAGAGAGAAAGGGACAAGAACAGCTAAACAAAGGAGGCAACAAAATATATGTAGAGAGAGAGAGAGAGAGAGAGAGAGAGAGAGAGAGAGAGAGAGAGAGAGAGATA
This sequence comes from Cherax destructor, assembly GCA_009830355.1. Taxonomy (NCBI): domain Eukaryota; kingdom Metazoa; phylum Arthropoda; class Malacostraca; order Decapoda; family Parastacidae; genus Cherax; species Cherax destructor. The sequence continues at coordinate 389,478 of WNWK01000168.1, read as the reverse complement.
AGGTAGATACAGAGAAATATAGAAATTAAACAAGATTAACAGAAAAGAAGAATCTTCGAAAGATACAATTGCAGCAAGACAGCCACACAGCAAGACAGCCACACAGCAAGACAGCCACACAGCAAGACAGCCACAGCAAGACAGCCACACAGCAAGACAGCCACACAGCAAGACAGCCACACAGCAAGACAGCCACACAGCAAGACAGCCACAGCAAGACAGCCACACAGCAAGACAGCCACAGCAAGACAGCCACAGCAAGACAGTCACAGCAAGACAGCCACAGCAAGACAGCCACAGGAAGACAGTCACAGCAAGACAGCCACAGCAAGACAACCACAGCAAGACAGTCACAGCAAGACAGTCACAGCAAGACAACCACAGCAAGACAGTCACAGCAAGACAGCCACAGCAAGACAGTCACAGCAAGACAGTCACAGCAAGGCAGTCACAGCAAGGCAGTCACAGCAAGACAGTCACAGCAAGACAGCCACAGCAAGACAACCACAGCAAGACAGTCACAGCAAGACAGTCACAGCAAGACAGTCACAGCAAGACAGTCACAGCAAGACAGCCACAGGAAGACAGTCACAGCAAGACAACCACAGCAAGACAACCACAGCAAGACAACCACAGCAAGACAAGCACAGCAAGACAGCCACAGCAAGACAGCCACAGGAAGACAGTCACAGCAAGACAGCCACAGCAAGACAACCACAGCAAGACAGTCACAGCAAGACAGTCACATCAAGACAGTCACAACAAGACAGTCACAGCAAGACAGCCACAGCAAGACAGTCACAGCAAGACAGTCACAGCAAGACAGTCACAGCAAGACAACCACAGCAAGACAGTCACAGCAAGACAGTCACAGCAAGACAGTCACAGGAAGACAGCCACAGCAAGACAACCACAGCAAGACAGTCACAGGAAGACAGCCACAGCAAGACAATCACAGCAAGACAGTCACAGCAAGACAGTCACATCAAGACAGTCACAACAAGACAGTCACAGGAAGACAGCCACAGCAAGACAACCACAGCAAGACAGTCACAGGAAGACAGCCACAGCAAGACAACCACAGCAAGACAGTCACAGCAAGACAGCCACAGCAAGACAGCCACAGGAAGACAGCCACAGCAAGACAGACCGAGAAAGAGCAAGGAAAGACAAGCAGAAAGTGACCTTTTACATCAGCGTTGCCAGCTTCTCACAGAGTTGTGTCAACAGTTTCAAATTGGTCTTTGATATCCTCAGCGTCAGTCCAATTTTCATTTTGCTCTCAGCTTGCAGCCAAAAGTTTAGCTCAGGCTTCTACAAAGGCAACGCAAACATTCATAGCCGAAATGAATTTGTGGGAGGAAGTGTACAGAGGCGAGATATCCACGTAGTGTTTAGGTTACTATTTATTCCATCTTGTTGTGTGATTGTGTGTGTGTGTGTGTGTATGTGTGTGTGTATGTGTGTATGTGAATGTTTGTGTGTGTGTATATGTGTGTGTGTGTGTATATGTGTGTGTGTATGTATATGTGTGTGTATGTGTGTGTGTGTTGTATGTGTGTATTATATATATATATATATATATATATATATATATATATATATATATATATATATATATATATATATATATATATATATATATATAATATGGGGTCCACCTCTGGTACAAATTGTGGGACCCATAGCCTCGGAGAAGTGGATAAAAAGGCTTCAAGGAAGAATATTTGGATTTCTTCCTGATGCCATTTGAATATTCCACTTCTCCTACCACCATCTTTTAATTTTTTTTTACCAATAGGTATGTTTTATTACATAATATGGTACAAAAGATTTGAGAGATACATTGTTGATATAAAGATGGCATATACAGTACACGAGGTGAGAGATACATGTCTAGTACATATTGTTACATCTTTGTCACTGATTATAATGCGAAAATCTCATCCAGCTCTTCCGAGCTGGTGCGCGTGCCCAGAATACAGCATGCATTACCCTCTGAACAGCAGCGCTGAGTCGCTGGAACAGAAAACTAGCTGCCCTGGGATCCCTAGTTACCCTGTTGAGTCTTTTGCCCAGCTCCTTGAGGAACTTAGATGCACTCTTTCCCCATGAGCCAAGGGTCTCTGAGCCTATGGGAACAAACATATAATGATGGGCAAGTTCTCCATATTTTCTCGACTTCTGGGACTCCCTGAAGGTGGCAGCAGCCCTCCTTCCTCCCTGGTGTACTGGAGATAGGTATCAGCCAAGGTAGATGCACATGTGTAGTCCCACACCACCTGCTTGCCGTCTGTCCAGGCTTGAAGGGTGATACCATCTGGACGCTTTTGGTTGCCATCAGATCTGCATAGTTGGGGTGGTTCCCTTACTGCTGGGCATCCGGCTGTTGTGAGGCTCCTCTTGATAATGTTATTAACCTCTTCATGTCTTGCAATCTTTTCCCCGGATTTACGACACACAAGATCATGGTACCCGAATTGGTCTGCTGCTTCACAGCCACAAATACACCTGTGTTCGGCGAGAATAGGGGCGGCAAGTCGAAGGGCAACACCAATGCGGATGGTCTGTGGGTCGAGGCGTGTGCCAAGGCTGGAGTTGGGAACAGCCAAAAGAAAGTCCCCTGCATGAGGAGCTCTCACTGCAAGTAGGCGGGCTCTATCCTTCCCTGACACACTCTGAAGCATTGCTGAGGCTATATTCTCTACTATTGGGCCATCCCAGTGCGACTGTTTGTAGTTGTTGGGGAGCAGGCCTGGTTTCAGAGCCTGTTAGGTTATCCCAGATCCTGGCTCCATCAACGAACTTTTGGTCATGGATTCCAATCGTGTCCCTAAGATGTTCAGGGAGAATTGCTGCTACAAGCCCTCTGGATGCAATGCATGAAGACAGGAAAGCAGGTAGAGCAATCTGAGATGACTTGCGGACACCAATGCCTCCTAGTCTGACTGGGAGTGTAGCTTGGTCCCACTGCCCATCTTCTAGAGTAAGGTTAAGTACTTTAGTAAAGATCTGCCTCAGGATACTGTCATATTCGTGCAGTATAGGATTATCATATGAAGGAGCACATCTTAGGAAATATGTCAACCTGGGCAGACTCAAGCATTTTGTGAGGAGGTACAAGGCATCATGGGTGTCAAGATTGCCTATTCGTTGTTCCATTCTCCTCAATTCTTCCAGTTTCTTCCTGAGAATTGTGTCAATGGCATCTCTTCCCAGAGGTGCTCCAAGCAAGACACTATTAGTAGGGGCAATGACTGTTGCTCCTGGTAGTTTTGATATATATATATATATATATATATATATATATATATATATATATATATATACAATGTAAACAATGCCTCTCCTACACCTTTATACTGTATTATACGGTTTGTGTGTTCAATAATGTCTGGATGAGAAAAATACCAAAAATAGTTTGTGTTCTTGTTAAGGTGTAAAATAATAAATGAAATAGTCATATTACATTAGAAAATGTGTTTAATTAGCTCATACGAATTAACTTTAGTCTATAAAGGGTTCAAAGTTCTTTAAAAAAAATTGAAGTGGAGGTGTATAATGCTTGTTTATGCAGAATATTTTCAGCGCGTGTTAAGCAAAGGCACTGAGACGGTCAACGTTGACACAGGAATGCTATGAGCTTGTCCCATGGATGTCGCAATATCTACTACTAATCTGGATCCCTCGCAGTTATTTTATCAATACAATGCGATGCAACAGATGGACACAATATGAAGACTAGAAATATATACGGCGGACAGTGAAAGACAAGGTAATCGGTCTCTCAACCTTATGACAGTTGATGAGCACCGTAGTCATGAAGACTACGGTCCTCATCACCTGATTACCCCGTCTTCCACTGCCTGTTGTATTTGTTTCTATATAGTAAAGATGAGCAGATGCTGCACATGTGTATAATTCATCAATAATTCTTAGATCAGTTAAATAGCGTTTTTTTTTTTTAAGTAAACTTGTATTGTAAATGCACTAAGGAATATATAACTGAGAGGCTTGCACCTCTCAGTGTAAAGGTAGCAACTCAAGGCATGTACCACCTGAGCACCAGATAGTAAACAAAGTCAGTAGTATAGGCAAGACAAAAGAGCAGGTGTAGATTACTCATTTACTTATTTAATATGGTATAATGATGAGACATCCAAAAGACACTCATATTAACGAGTGGTTTCGACCAGCGTTCGCGAGTGTCTGCCCGCCCCGTCAGACAGGTGTGACGTCACCTTGGTTGGGGGAGTGGGCGCTCGTCTGAGTGGTGTGTTGAACTGGATAATAAATACAGCAGTAGGGCCTCTAGAACTGCTGCACTCTGAATGGCCAGTTAGCTGGTCGAGACTGCACTCCAATGGCTGCGTTCGAATAAAATGTAACATATTAAGTTTATTTAGGTACAGGTACACATAACAGTTACACAAATTTTCATACATTATAACACATGCGTAAATTACCTACGATAATCCCCCCCCCAAAAAAAAAAAAAAAAAAAACAGACGTACTCGACGCAATCAACAGTATATAGCTAAAAGATTTACGTCTTTTGCAGTTACCCTGAGCGACGTACACCCCTGTGTGTATATTGACCGAGTCAATTACGCCTTGCTGTGAATGCTCACCAAGAGACAAACACCCCTCAAGGGAGGGTCCTTGACGCTGGTGAGGGGCTCTTGATCTAGGGCCCCTCAAGGGAGGTTCTTTGACGCTGATGAGGGGCTCTCGATTTAGGGAATTGGATCTGTGCTCCAGTTCCCTGAATTAAGCCTGAATACCTTCCATTCCCCCCACAGGCGCTGTATAATCCTACGGGTTTAGCGCTCCCCATGATTATAATAATAATCACCAAGAGACTTACACCTTTAGGGATATATACAGTGTATATTCAAGTGAGAGACTTATACTTCTCTGTGTATATTCAAGTGAGAGACTTATACTTCTCGGTGTATATTCAACTGAGAGACTTATACTTCTCAGTGTATATTCAACTGAGAGACTTATACTTCTCGGTGTATATTCACTGAGAGACTTATACTTCTCGGTGTATATTCACTGAGAGACTTATACTTCTCGGTGTATATTCACTGAGAGACTTATACTTCTCGGTGTATATTCACTGAGAGACTTATACTTCTCGGTGTATATTCACTGAGAGACTTATACTTCTCGGTGTATATTCACTGAGAGACTTATACTTCTCTGTTTACATATACTGAGAGACTTCTCTTCGGGTATATATCTTATCATTTTTGTGTGAAAAAATGTCGGGGAAGCCTGATATCTAAACACGCTAATTTAATTTCCCGTGAGTACATGTTATTTTCGGCTACATCAGAGTTCCATATCAAAGAAAATAATTCGCAACGGAGCCAAGACATATTTTTGATGAAAATATTCACATTGCTATCTCTCAAAAAATCGTATAGCATTTCATTCACATTACTGAATAATGTGAATAAAATACCTATCTCCCAGAACTAACCTCAATAATAAGAACATAACCTCTATATAAGAACATAATAATGGAGAAGTAGGCCAATTAGCCCATGCTAGGCAGGTCTTTCTCAGATCCAAGCCTTCTCAATCACATTTTTTTATAAAACGTATATTTAAAATTACCTAAGAACAGGGGAACATTTTTTCCATTCAAATGGGGAAGCGTTGAAGCCGTAAGGGTTCGACACCTTAGGAATGGGAGGAAATCAGATCTTAAGGGATTGGTGGGTAAAGCTGCTCTCATACCCAAGAAACAATAAGCTAGTCATTAGGAACTCTGTGGTGAGTTTAAACAACAGTTAAAGTGACTAGCAGTGGCCGCCAGGCTCCTTTCTGCTCCTGACAGCAACAAGTAATTAATTTGCTGATGGAGGTAGTGAAGGAGGGAGGGGGAAAAGGGAGGTGGTGTCGGAGGGAAGGAGAGAAGGATTGTGGTAAAAGAGGGAGGGGGAGATAATGTGAGGAGGTGAAGAAGGGAATGAGAGAAGGTGGAAGATAAGGAATGTTGAAGGAAGGAAAGAAGGGATGTGGGGAAGGTGGGAGGTAGTGAAGGAGAGAGGTGGTGAGGATGGAAATTAGTGAAGGAAGTGATGAAGGAGGGTTGTTGCGATGGGAAAAGAAACGTATGTAAGTGTGTGTGTGCTTAACTAGATGTGGATTCCATACTGGCGCTGCATACTCCGTAGGCCTAACATAAGACCCATCTAGGAGTTCGTGAATGCTTCCTTGTTGATGTTCCTGAAAGCTAAATTTAAATTTGCCATTTCTGCATTTGTCATAGCAGTTATTGAGTTGATATGTACCTCGGAACAATGCTTAATTTCTCCTTCAGGAAGGTGAACAGCCTTTGTTCCCGAGCCTGTACACTGTTTCCAGACGTTTTCTCTGATTTTCATAAATTTGCATTTGCTGAAATTGATTTCCAATAGCCACAAGTCAGACCAATTCTGCAGCTTGTCAAGATTTATCTGTAGTCTTTTCTCGTCAAATCTCTGTATTATCCTCATTAGTTTCACTTCATCTGTGAACAGAAACACTCCTGACTCTGTTCCTTTGTAATGTCATTCACATACACAAGAAACAGTAATGGTCCAAGTACTGATCCTTGTGGAACCCCATCGACACAGCTACCCATTCTGACACCATCACCCTGAGAGAAAATCATTACTTACGCCCCTCTAAGTATTCCTTGACTCACTGTAGTGCTTTCCCTGAAATTCCTGCCTGGTCATCGTGCTTTTGTATCGATCTCTTGCAGGGTACAGGAACGCCTTCTTGTAATCCAAAAACATATAGAGAAGGACACTTGTGTATAGTTCAGGACGTTCATTAAAGGAAACGTTTCACCACGAGTGGCTTCGTCAGTCTGCCTCCCTCACCAGTCGTTCGTCTCAACCCTTGGCTTCCCGGAGACCTCGAGTAATCAAGGGAGGAGAGTGATTTCTCGTACTGCTAACATTCGTGTACTTATTATTGTAAGCTGAGCTTCTCTTTAATATTAATGTAAATAACTCGGTTTACTTTATCCTGATTGTATCTCCTTTTATTGTAACTGATTTTCACTCACTTGAGTTACTTATCTTTTTATTTAATACCTAGCAATAAGTTACAGTAGAAATCAATCACGATTATAACCTTAAAAATTTAAATAGCTATCACAAGGACCCCAGCGGAAATAAGTTACTTAGTCTGACTTTTTTTTTTTTTGGGGGGAGGAGGGGTTATCCTGGGTAACTTCCACATATATTACTAGGTAAGATACTTATATGGACCTGTACCTAAGTAAACTTACACTTCCTTTCTCTTATGCGTTCATTGTCGTTTATCAGTTACCTTGCTGCTCCCCTTATCTCCTTCACTTCCTGGTTTCTTGAGAGCAGTTCTGCAAGTCTTTCTTGCCCTGTCTGACCTCCATTCTGGCTCTACACCTGTTGAAGTTGGCACTGTCTTCACCTCACATCTCCTTCCCTCCATCTCCTCTACTTCTGCTTTTACCTTTTTGAAATCTTCTCATCTTCTCATCGTCAATAGCCCTTTTTTTCTTAGGCATCACATGTTAGTAATACTCGCGTCATCTTAACTTACATCTATGCGAAGGCGGAGATTTTTTTTACCCCACTCTCTGTCTATCGTAGGTTTGAATCCAACCATCAATATTTCCCTCTCTGTCCACGTACTTCCTGACAGCACCATCTCAGCACTGCCGTCCTGTGTTTTTTCTATGTCTGCGTCTGGTTTCCCATTTCTCTTTTCTTGAGATTCTCCACTGCTCACAGCCAGTAAAAACAATCTTACTTCCTGCCCTAGACTGCCTCTGTGTGTGTGTGTGTGTGTGTGTACTCACCTAATTGTGGTTGCAGGGGTCGATCCATAGCTCCTGGCCCCGCCTCTTCATGGTCGCTACTGGGTCACTCTTCCTGCTTCATGAGCTTTATCATACCTCTTCTTAAAGCTATGTATGGATCCTGCCTCCACTACACCACTTCCCAGACTATTCCACTTCCTGACAACTCTGTGACTGTGTGTGTACTCACCTAGTTATGGTTGCAGGGGTCGAGTCAAAGCTCCTGTGTGTGTGTGTGTGTGTGTGTGTGTGTGTGTGTGTGTGTGTGAGTGAGTGACTAAATTGTGCAAAATACCGTTCCACCTCTTCAGAAGGATTGAAGTGTTAGATTTCTTAAAACTAATTTCTGCTTAGCTGTATTTTCCTCTTACCTTACTGTATTCTAACCTCTCTGTACTCTAGAAATAATCCACTGAAATAACTAGTTATTATCTGAAAACTTTAATAAAAGTTATTCAGTTTTATATTGTTCGTGGATTATCAAAAGGAGAGATTAACAGTGAGTCTGCTTATGTTGACAACAGATGTTTACTTGCCTTTGTGGAGGCACAGCGGCGTTAACCTCATACCACAAGACTGATGACAAGGTGGATATGACAGCTGTTTACTCCAGTAACATGAAGTTACCTAACTTTGTCTTTGATTAAGGCGCATGTCAACACTTAGGTAGCTTTACTCTCAAAAGATACGTAAATGTTGCACATATCTTATGAACTCATCAGTATTGTGTACCATTTGTAATGTGAAAATTACCTTGTGGTTACTACAGTTTGTCTCATGGTCACGAGAAAAGCTTTAGATCTAAGCTGGGGATGTCTTGACTGCTCTTATATTCTTTCTTTAGCTCCATCTGACGATGATTCTTTACTGCTGAAGGTTGGTAAACACGCCTCACGATATCGTAATAACACCTCTGCAAACAATTCATCGAACGGATGGCGCTGGAATCCATGGTAATCCAGCCTAAAAACTATCAGGTCAGTGAGTTACCCAGTGCTATCCAGTGTTTACATCAACGAGCTGCTGGCTTTAAGACTGGCTTGCTACGGTCTGAAACTCCGCCCGTTCCGTGATTTGATTGGTTCGAAGGTTTGTAGTTTTTCTTTGACGCCGATTACATCGATGTCAGGTGTGAATGTAACTCTGAATGCGGATTATGGCATTTTCTTGAGACCACTTTTACCATAAATCTGATATTGTTAGTTTTATACGTGTCGGTATTTTCTATTTCTTCGTTAAATACTTGTCTGTATTTTCTGTGTCTTCGTTAAATACTTGTCTGTATTTTCTGTGTCTTCGTTAAATACTTGTCTGTATTTTCTGTGTCTTCGTTAAATACTTGTCTGTATTTTCTGTGCCTTCGTTAAATACTTGTCTGTATTTTCTGTGCCTTCGTTAAATACTTGTCTGTATTTTATGTGTCTTCGTTAAATACTTGTCTGAATTTTCTGTGTCTTCGTTAAATACTTGTCTGTATTTTCTGTGTCTTCGTTAAATACTTGTCTGTATTTTCTGTGTCTTCGTTAAATACTTGTCGGTATATTTTGTGTATTAGTGGGTATTTTCTATATCTTAGTTATGAGTTTATCGGTATTTTCGCCTAGTGAAATTCGTGCCTGATATTGTAAATATGTTTCATTTATTTGTGAACCAGATGACCCAGGTCTTCCCTACCTGACATCTGATGTTAGAATCTTGCCTATCTTCCCTCTGTACTTCTCTCATTTCTCAGGTGTCATATTTCTAATTCTCTTTATTTATCATGAATTTTTGCTATTATTGCTTCTTAATTTTCATTATTTTACCTTCATGTAAAGCAAGTATTTGAAAAAAATATTTTAGTGATTTAATCAAATTACTGAAGTCAGTAGTTAGATTTAGTCTATATGGTTAAAGGTTTATTGATGGGACCTTCGTTTTCACAGTCACTGACATCAATTAATGATGCTGCAAAATCTAACTTGCTTAGTAACATGTGCAATATTGATATTTATATTCATGTGATCATGTATTTGCCTTTAAGTTGTCTTTATTACTGCACTAAGTGGATGACTGGTACATTCTTACTGATTTACTAATTATATTATTGAATTGAATTTACACATTGGAGTTCATAATATGCTTAGGGCTCATTATACTGACACAGATGGCTTTCATGTGGGCTCAGATGTAATCCTACACATCTGCTTACCTCTCTCCACTGCTAGGAAGGTTAGTACATTAATAATAAACTACAATTATATATATATATATATATATATATATATATATATATATATATATATATATATATATATATATATATAAAATATATATATATATATTAAACAGTGAAAGCAAACATGTAAATTAAGTGAACAACTTCATTAAGGTCATGATTTTATCCATCATAAGTCAGCTGGTTACTGTCTAAGACTGACCTCAACAAAAGAATATTTTTACACTTATGGGTGGCGTTAAACCCATAGGGGTCATATAGTGTTTAGTTGCACGAGAGGTAATCACCTTCAATCCAGGAAGGGATGATTAAGTTTAATTCCTTGGATGAAGATCCCTTCACATCAAGGAACATCCCCTTGACACGAGCACACAGTAAGATATATAACAGAAAACCAGACAGCCTTGAGAAGCAAACTACGATTTCTTTAAAGAGACAAGTTTTTTGTCATTTGGTAAAGGGTTGCAAACAAACCATATCACGGGTGGGGTTCGAACCCGCTATAAGAGAGTCACAAAACTCCAGACCGACGCGTTAGCCACAGGGCCAGCTGGCTACATTTATAGTTGGATGAATCTTATTGTAACCAGCTGGCCCAGTGGCTAGCGCGTCGGTCTGGAGTTTTACGACTCTCTGATCGCGGGTTCTATCCTCACCCGTGGTATGTTTTTCAAAGGGTTAAGATGTTTAAAGTGTGATCTCAGCTGTTAAATTGTGATTTCAGCTGTTATTTTTTTCAGCTTCTGGTTAAATTCTGCTCGAGGAATAGTGGCTTGGATATAGGGGATATCTCTTCTCTCTCTCTCTCTCTCTCTCTCTCTCTCTCTCTCTCTCTCTCTCTCTCTCTCTCTCTCTCTCTCTCTCTCTCTCTCTCACACACACACACACACACACAATTAGGTGAGTACACACACAAGCTACATACCCAGTGCTCCCCGGGTATTTACTCTTGCAAGTTATGCTCGTGTAGAAAACGGGTACCTGGAAGACTCCGATGTTTTTGGCATTCTGATATATTATAATTGGTCTATTATTATTGGTATATTATAACTGACTCTCACTCAAGCAAGTGGTTACATGAATCTTGAACATCTGAAACTGATCTCGAGTTATATACAAAAATTTTGGAGAAAGAATAAATGTTTTGAAAAATAGGGAAGTCTGTCTTCAATTTAAAAATACCTTAAAAAACAAGACTATTTTTGTTTTCATTTTATTCATATTCTATTTTTTAATTCTTTACAGTCTATAAGTTAAAAATACTTGAATTATATATATATTTTTTTTAGTCTTGCCTATTTGCGTCCACACAGCCCAAAATTAATTAAAAAAATATTTTAAATTAAGATACACCAGCGTTTAGGGTTTGAATCCGATTGCCAGTTGTTAAAATTTACGAAGCTCAAATTGATTGACAAGCTCTGTTTTAATAAAGCTAACAATGGTAAAAGTTTCAAGCCGATCCGAGTAGGCATTCTCCAATAATTGATATGATTCAAACGATTCCAAATGTTTTGACAAATGCAGGAAAATTTCAATTTTACACCAACTCTGGCTAAACGTATGCGTTATTATCTTTATAGAATGTATCGTCATTAATATTTTGAAACGGATCAGAAGAAGTCATTAATTATTGATTATATATACCTTGAGGAGTATACCTGGAGGAGCATACCTGGAGGAGCATACCTGGAGGAGCATACCTGGAGGAGCATACCTGGAGGAATATTCCTAGAGGAGTATACCTGGAGAAGTACTCCTAGAGGAGTGTACCTGGAGGGTTTTCAGGGGTCAACGCCCCCGCGGCCCGGTCCATGACTAGGTTGAATATCACTTTTCAATAAAATGTGTAAATTGGGACTTACGGCACTCAATAAAAGAGTGAACCTTGCATTCACTTGTGGTGAAAATTTGAAGCCGATCAGATGAGTCGTTCTCCAGTTATGACACGAATTCCAACAATTTAATTTTTCTTACTATTTTACTGCATCAACAAAATTACCATGTATGCAAATAAAAATTAGTAGGTACTATCCTGGGTACTATCCAGACCCTAAGCTGCATCAGCCATTAAATACTGAAGACGTTCAGAAGTGGGAAGTTCAAATATATTTTGACGTAACTTAACAGGAATAAAACGTACACACGAATAAAACGTCCACACGAATAAAACGTCCACACGAATAAAACGTCCACACGAATAAAACGTCCACACGAATAAAACGTCTACACTCTTTCACACATAAAAAGGTCAAATCTGCACCTGCAGATTTTAATTAAACTCTCCAGTGTGGACAAATTAAGAGGTAGTTGCACCACTGATGGTTTTTGGACGTTACCCTGGCCATTCCAGGACGCTGGGAATGTCACGCTTCAACAGCCTTAAACATCGGCACTTACACACGCCAGTTGTTCCTAGATTCGTGTCCCCAGCGAGTGTTGATATTTTGAAACTGAGTGGATGACGTCTCGACTTACGAGCAAAATAATACAAAGTTAGTGGAAGACAAATTAAAAACAAAATTTAGGAAACCTTTTAATGATTCTCTGTCGATGATACCGTAGTAGTAGTAGTAGTAGTAGTAGTAGTACAATTAATAATAATATAATGATCAAAAATAATATAATTAATAATGATGATAATGATATAATTAACAATAATAATACTTATAATAATAAAATAAATAAATATAATAGATAAAAAATAAAAACAATAACAAAAATAACTAATCAAAATAGTAAAATTAATAATAATAATACTAAAATTAATAATGTAATAATTGCATGTGAGTGAAAATCAAGCAGAGCAAGTTTAGAGTGTTTTGACAAACATATTTTTTGTGCATAGTATATGCAAAAATGAAGTCATCACTGAGCTAAAATTACGTAATCTAATTCAGGAATTTTGCGAACTTTGTAAATATGTTAATAACATCCACGAAAAAATGTTATTTATTAGTGAGCTGTCAAACGATTAAGACTAATTATCTTACTGCACTTCTTTTATTAATAACATTAATATTATTAATAATAATAATCTATCTCTCTTCTCCAACACATCCAGTATCATTCCCACATATCCAGTACCACTCCCACATATCAGTACCACTCCCACATATCCAGTACCACTCCCACATATCCAGTACCACTCCACATATCAGTACCACTCCACACATCCAGTACCACTACCACACATCCAGTATCACTCCCACATATCCAGTACCACTCCCACATATCCAGTACCACTCCCACATATCCAGTACCACTCCCACATATCCAGTACCACTCCCACATATCCAGTACCACTCCCACACATCCAGTACCACTACCACACATCCAGTACCACTCCCACACATCCAGTACCACTCCCACATATCCAGTACCACTCCCACATATCCAGTACCACTCCCACATATCCAGTGCCACTCCCACATATCCAGTACCACTCCCACACATCCAGTACCACTCCCACACATCCAGTACCACTCCCACACACTCAGTACCCCGCCCACTCACCCAGTAGCACTCCTACACATCCAGTGCCACTCCCACACTTCCAGTACCACTCCCACACGTCCAGTACCACTCCCACACATCTAGCATCACTCCCACACACCCAGTACCACTCCAACACATCTAGCACCACTCCCACACATCCAGTACCACTCCCACACACTCAGTACCACTCCCACTCACCCAGTAGCACTCCTACACATCCAGTGCCACTCCCACACTTCCAGTACCACTCCAACACGTCCAGTACCACTCCCACACATCTAGCATCACTCCCACACACCCTGTACCACTCCCACACACCCATCACCACTCCCACACATCCAACACCACTCCCACTCACTCATCACCACTCCCACTCACCCATCACCACTCCCACTCACCCATCACCACTCCCACACATCTAGCACCACTCCCACACATTCAGCACCACTCCCACACATCCAGTACCACTCCCACACATCTAGCACCACTCCCACACATCCAGCACCACTCCCACACATCCCGCACCACTCAAACACACCCAGTGCCACTCCCACACATCTAGCACCACTCCCACACATCCAGCACAACTCCCACACATCCATCACCACTTCCACACATCCAGCACCACTCCCACACATCCAGTACCACTCCCACACATCCAGTACCACTCCCACACATCCAACACCACTCCCACACATCCAGCACCACTCCCACACATCCAGCATCACTTCAACACATCCAGCACCACTCCCACACATCCAGTACCACTCCCACACATCCAGTACCACTCCCACACATCCAGCACCACTCCCACACATCCAGCACCACTCCCACACATCCAGTGCCACTCCCACTCACCCAGTACCACTCCCACACATCAAGCACCACTCCCACACATCCAGCATCACTCCCACACATCCAGTGCCACTGCCACTCACCCAGTACCACTCCCACACATCCAGCACCACTCCCACACATCCAGTGCCACTCCCACTCATCTAGTACCACTTCCACACATCCAGTACCACTCCCACACATCTAGCACCACTCCCACACATCTAGCACCACTCCCACACATTCAGTACCACTCCCACACATCCAGCACCACTCCCACACATCCAGCACCACTCTCACACATCCAGCACCACTCCCACACATCCAGCATCACTCCCACACACCCAGCATCACTCACACACCCAGTGCCACCCCCACACATCCAGCACCACTCCCACACATCTAGAACCACTCCCACACACCCATCACCACTCCCACTCACCCATCACCACGCCCACACATCTAGCACTACTCCCACACATTCAGCATCACTCCCACACATCCAGTACCACTCCCACACACCCAGCACCACTCTCACACATCTAACACCACTCCCACTCACCCATTATCACTCCCACTCACCCATCACCACTCCCACACATCTAGCACCACTCCCACACATTCAGCACCACTCCCACACATCCAGAACCACTCCCACACATCCAGCACCACTCCCACACATCCAGCACCACTCCCACACATCCAGCACTCACTTCACACATCCAGCACCACTACCACACATCCAGACACTCCACACATCCAACACCACTCCACACATCCAGCACACTCCACACATCCAACACCACTCCCACACATCCAGCACCACTCCCACACATCCAGCAACACTCCCACACATCCAGCACCACTCCCACACATCCAGTACCACTCCCACTCACCCGGTACCACTCCCACTCACCCATCACCACTCCCACACATCTAGCACCACTCCCACATTCAGCACCCTCCACACATCCAGTACCACTCCTACACATCTAGCCACTCCACACATCCAGTACCACTTCCACACATCCAAACCACTCCACACATCCAGCACCACTTCCACACATCAGTACCACTTCCACACATTCAGTACCACTCCACACATCCAGAACACTCCACACATCCAGCACCACTCCCACACATCCAGCACACTCCACACATCCAGCACCACTTCCACACATCAGCACACTTCCACACATCCAGCACCACTCCCACATCAGCACCACTCCCACACATCCAGCACCACTCCACACATCCAACACCACTCCCACACATCCAGCACCACTTCCACACATCCAAAACCACTCCCACACATCCAGCACCACTTCCACACATCCAGTACCACTTCCACACATCCAGTACCACTCCCACTCACCCATCACCACTCTCACACATCTAGCACCACTCCCACACATTCAGCACCACTCCCACACATCCAGTACCACTCCTACACATCTAGCACCACTCCCACACATCCAGTACCACTTCCACACATCCAAAACCACTCCCACACATCCAGCACCACTTCCACACATCCAGTACCACTTCCACACATCCAGTACCACTCCCACTCACCCATCACCACTCTCACACATCTAGCACCACTCCCACACATCCAGTACCACTTCCACACATCCAGTACCACTCCCACACATCCAGCACCACTCCCACACATCCAACACCACTCCCACTCACCCATCACCACTCCCACTCACCCATCACCACTCCCACTCACCCATCACCACTCCCACACATCTAGCACCACTTCCACACATCGAGCACCACTTCCACACATCCAGCACGACTTCCACACATCCAGCACCACTCCCACACATCCAGCACCACGCCCACACATCCAGCATCACTCCCACACATCCAGCACCACTCCCACACATCCAGCACTACTCCCACACATCTAGCACCACTCCCACACATTCAGCACCACTCCCACACATCCAGTACCACTCCCACACATCCAGCACCACTCCCACACATCCAGTACCACTTCCACACATCCAGCACCACTCCCACACATCCAGCAACCACTCCCACACATCCAGCATAACTCCCACACATTCGGCACCACTCCCACACATTCGGCACCACTCCCACACATCCAGCACCACTCCCACACATCCAGCACCACTCCCACACATCCAGCATCACTCCCACACATCCGCCACCACTCCCACACATCCAGCACCACTCCCACACATCTAGCACCACTCCCACACATCCAGTACCACTTCCACACATCCAGCACACTTCCACACATCCAGTACCACTCCACACATCTAGCACCACTCCCACACATCCAGTACCACTTCCACACATCCAGCACCACTCCCACACATTCAGCACCACTCCCACACATTCAGCATCACTCCCACACATCCAGCACCACTCCCACACATCCAATACCACTTCCACACATCCAGCACCACTCCCACACACCCATAACCACTCCACTCACCATCACACTCCACACATCTAGCACCACTCCACACCTTCAGCATCACTCCCACACACCAGTACCACTCCCACAATCTAGCACCACTCCACACATTCAGCACCACTCCCACACATCCAGCACCACTCCCACACATCCAGATCACTCCCACACACCAGTGCACTCCCACACATCCAACATCACTCCCACACATCTAGCACCACTCCCACACACCTATCACCACTCCCACTCACCATCACCACTCCCACACATCTAGCACCACTCCACACATTCAGCATCACTCCACACACCCAGTACCACTCCCACACATCTAGCACTACTCCCACACATCCAGTACCACTCCCACACATCTAGCACCACTCCCACACATCCAGCACCACTCCCACACATCCAGCATCACTCCCACACACCCAGTGCCACTCCCACACATCCAGCATCACTCCCACACATCTAGCACCACTCCCACACACCCATCACCACTCCCACTCACCCATCACCACTCCCACACATCTAGCACCACTCCCACACATTCAGCATCACTCCCACACACCCAGTACCACTCCCACACATCTAGCACTACTCCCACACATCCAGTACCACTCCCACACATCTAGCACCACTCCCACACATCCAGCACCACTTCCACACATCCAGCCTCACTCCCACTCACCCTGTACCACTCCCACACATCCAGCATCACTCCCACACACCCAGTGCCACTCCCACACACCCAGTACCACTCCCACTCACCCAGTACCACTCCCACACATCCAGCACCACTCCCACACATCCAGCACCACTCCCACACACCCAGTGCCACTCCCACTCACCCAGTACCACTCCCACATATCCAGCACCACTCCCACACACAGTTCAATATCCTTACCTTTAAAACCATCGATTCTCTTAAATCTCTGGAAAGCAATTTTGAAAACATTCTTATGGTTTTATCTCTCCCAAGGTAGTCCTAGAGGATAATATTTCTGAGTGTGGGGATATATTACAACACTGGGACATATTACAACACTGAGATATATTACAACCCTGGGATATATTACAACACTGGGATATATTAAAACACTGGGATATATTAAAACACTGGGATATATTACAACACTGGGATATATTACAACACTGGAATACTTTGACATATTAAACATGGGATATATATATAATAAACACTGGGATATATTATAACAACACTGGGATATATTACAACACTGGGATATATTACAACATTGGAACATATTACAACAATGGGATATATTACAACACTGGGATATATTACAACACTGGGATATATTACAACACTGGGATATATTACAACACTGGGACATATTACAACACTGGGACATATTACAATACTGGGATATATTACAACACTGGGATATATTTCAATTCTGGGATATAATACAACACTGAGATATATTACAGCACTGAAGTATATTACAACACTGGGATATATTACAACACTGGGATATATTACAACACTAGGACATATTTCAATTCTGAGATATAATACAACACTGAGATATATTACAGCACTAGAGTATATTACAACACTGGGAATATTAAACACTGGGATATATTAGAAAGATATGAGATATATTACAACACTGGAGAAATGTAAGACGGAGTATATAAACACTGGGACGTATTACAACACTAGGATATATTACAGAGATGAGGTGTGAAAGGCAGTGTGTATGGGAGAGGTGTGTGAAGCAGTGTGTGAGGGAAGGTGTGAGAGGCAGTGTGTATGGGAGTGTGTGAAGTGTGTGAGGGAAGTGTGAAGGAGTGTGTATGGGGAAGTGTGTGAAGCAGTGTGGAGGAAGGTGAAGGCAGTGTGTATGGGAGAGGTGTGTGAAGCAGTGTGTGAGGGAAGGTGTGAGAGGCAGTGTGTATGGAGGAGTGTGTGAAGCAGTGTGTGAGGGAAGGTGTGAGAGGCAGTGTGTATGGGGAGTGTGGAAGCAGTGTGGAGGGAAGGTGTGAGAGGCAGTGTGTATGGGGAGTGTGTGAAGCAGTGTGAGAGGAAGGTGTGAGAGGCAGTGTATGGGGAGGTGTGAAGCAGTGTGTGAGGAAGGTGTGAAGGCAGTGTGTATGGGGAGGTGGAAGCAGTGTGTGAGGAAGGTGTGAGAGGCAGTGTGTATGGGGAGGTGTGGAAGCAGTGTGTGAGGAAGGTGTGAGAGGCAGTGTGTATGGGGAGGTGTGTGAAGCAGTGTGTGAGGGAAGGTGTGAGAGGCAGTGGTATGGGGAGGTGTGTGAAGCAGTGTGTGAGGGAAGGTGTGAGAGGCAGTGTGTATGGGGAGTGTGTGAAGCAGTGTGTGAGGAAGGTGTGAGAGGCAGTTTGTATGGGGAGGTGTGTGAAGCAGTGTGTGAGGGAAGGTGTGAGAGGCAGTGTGTATGGGGGAGGTGTGTGAAGCAGTGTGTGAGGGAAGGTGTGAGAGGCAGTGTGTATGGGGGAGGTGTGTGAAGCAGTGTGTGAGGGAAGGTGTGAGAGGCAGTGTGTATGGGGAGGTGTGTGAAGCAGTAGTGAGGGAAGGTGTGAGAGGCAGTGTGTATGGGGGAGGTGTGTGAAGCAGTGTGTGAGGGAAGGTGTGAGAGGCAGTGTGTATGGGGGAGGTGTGTGAAGCAGTGTGTGAGGGAGGGGTGTGAGAGGCAGTGTGTAGAATATAAAAGGAAGTTAAAGCAGTTGGTTGAGATTGTATCAAGAGATCAATAATATAAGCGAGTATAGACATAGTTCTGTAGTGTTTACCCAGATAATGTTTACTGACGAAGTTGATATATTTAACATTACGAATGTTTGCAGATCTATTGTTTACTGGCGTTTGCATGTTTACCGTTTAATGACGTTGTTTACCCACTTTTCATTAATTTTTGCATGTTTATTTTTTATTGATGTTTACCATAATAACGTTTATTGACGTTTTTTTAAACCCACTGTTTGTTGATGTTTACATATTAACTGTTTATTAGCGTTGTTTACATATTTACTGTTGACTGACGTTTATCCTTCGTTGTTTTTTTACATGTTTACTGTTAGTTGATTCCCTTTTTTACATATTCAACATTTATTGACGCTGTTTACATAGTTACTGTTTATTGACGATTTTTTATATATATATTCACTGTTTACATTTTAACTGTTGTTCCATTGTTGTAAAAATTAAATAATTTTCAGCTAAATTTTGCTTTCTATGAGCTCAGGTGGTGCTGGGAGCCAGGTGGTGCTGGGAGCCAGGTGGTGTTGGGAGGGAGGTAGTGCTGGGAGCCAGTTGGTGCTGGAATGCAAGTGGTGCCTGTAGCCAGGTGGTTCTGTACTGCAGGTGGTACCTCCAGCCAGGTGGTTCTGTATTGCAGGTGGTGCCTGAAGCCAGGTGACTCTGTGAGCCATGTAGTACTGGGTGCCAGGTGGTTCTTTGAGCCATGTAGTACTGGGGGCCAGGTGGTTCTGTGAGCCAGGTAGTGCCTGGAGCCAGTTGGTGATGGGGGAGACACGTGCTAAGAGATACATACATCTCCTATAAGACACACACACGCTAGGAGACACACAGGTGCTGTGAGATAAATACATAATTATTATATATTATTATTATTATTAATATTGTTATTATTATTAGTAGTATTTTTATTGTATATCCGATGCAAGAACCAGTGTTGCCTCTAGTTATGAGTATATCATGACAGTGATGACACGATGGCATGTTATAAAAGTATGTTAGATAAACTAAACACATGTGAATATCATGTGACAGTCATGTAGTTGTCATGTGACCAGGTATGCTAACATGGCTTGGGAGGCAAGATGCCAGCAAGGATGCTGAGGCAACCGACTCTTAATGCCTGGTGGATCTCCAAATTTTAGGGTGCGACAACCTTAGTGAGTCAAGCTGGAGGGTGTTCGGGGGGGTCAGCGCCCCCGCGGTTCAGTCCTTGACCAGGCCTCCCGGTGGATCAGCGCCTTATCAACCAGGCTGTTACTGCTGGCACCACGTAGTTCAACGTACGAACCACAGCGTTCTGTAAAGACTGATGAAGAATGAGACACATTGCTACATCTGGGTATCTTTATAGACGTTTCGCCAACCAGTAGATTTATCAGTACAAGGACATAATGTGAGGAATGTAGAACTATATACAATAGATAAGGAAATCAGTCCCTCAGGGACTGATTACCTTATATTTCGTATATAGTTCTACAGTCTTCAGAGTATGTCCTTGTATTGTACTGATAGTCACTGGAGGGCGAAACGTCTACAAATAAAGATGGTACACGTGTCTAATTCTGTACCTTGTGTATGCTGTATACCATTCATTTACATATTTCAAGACTTTTATTCATTAATAATCGGACAGCTGATAGGAGAGAAATTCATGCTTAATGAAGGATGTTTCAATTACTCTTATCCTCTTTATTATCACAATTTTCTTTATTGTTCATTATATCTCTTTTCACATTCATCTGGTGTTAGAATAGGTTGAATAACAAATGGTTTATTTAGGAATAAAATATATTTAACTTAGAATAACGAGATATTCTTGCAGCTGAACTGAATTGAATTCTCAGGTAAGACCCAAATGAGGGGTGAGAGGGGAGAGGGAGGATAGTGGGAGAGAAGTGAGGGAGAAGAATGATTTGAGGAGTGAGGGAAGGAGCCGGGGCTAGCTACACCCGGGGCTTGCTACACCCGGGGCTAGCTACACCCGGGGCTAGCTAGACCCAACCGCATGGTATTGGTTGGCCAGAATTGAAAGACAAGTGTTTCTTGCCGAGCCGACTATAAAAATCTTTTTGACATGTTGATAAGTAAGACACATGAGCAATAGTTAAGTATCTTTATTCCGAAACGTTGCGCCTACACGGTAGGCTTCTTGACTCGAGTACAGAAGAGTGAGCAGCAGCAGTAGAGATCTAAAGACGATGTCATCAGTCCATCACACTGGAAGACGTAGTTTTGAGGTGGTCAGTCCCTCATCCTGGAGAAGAGTTTTCCTCCATAGTCTGGAACATTGTTAATGAGGATAAATGCAATTAAATATACCTTCGTTTAACATCATAGTGTTTTCTGTAGCCAACTTGAAGAAATTGTTTATATCATCTTGGAGAATTGCTGTCTTATCCACGTTTGACAGGCATTCTAGTATCGTCTATGATAGATAATGCTGAAGTAACTAAACTTTTCAGCTAAGCTCTAACTTCTGAAAGTAAATGAGTCACTATTTACTTAATCCTGGTTTTATTATCTATTTAATTTATCAAATGACTGAAGGTGAAAACGCCTAGAAGTCTCACTATTTATTCCTAGACTAATTTTACTAGTTTTATTTAACTAACGTTTAATGATGTTATATTACAACTAATTCACAGGCATGAGTCTAAAGGGAACTTAGTCTCTGATCAGTTAGACTATTAATAATTTTTCAACCACAATAAATGGGAGCTTAACCCCCATCAAACAGACAATATATGGCTGGTCTTTCAATACGGGAGACACAGGTGCTGGGAGATACACAGATGCTGTGAGACACAGGTGCTGGGAGATACACAGATGCTGTGAGACAAAGGTGCTGGGAGATACACAGGTGCTGGGAGATACACAGGTGCTGGGAGACACAGGTGCTGGGAGACACACACAGGTGCTGAGAGATACACGCGTGCTGAGTCACGCTGACAGATATTTAATACATTCGTCATAAGCTAATATGCAAATGCCCTAATGCCAGATTTAACCTAAAGCGATTTCCAACACGAAGTGCGGACCACTCTCTGACTAATTTTTTTAACGGTAAACTTTTTTTTATTTAACTGCTAATCATAATAACAAAGATAATATAAATATAAGATACAGAATATCAATAATAATATCTGGTAAGGTATTCCAATTCTTGTCAACAGCTGGTTGAATTTTTGGGTTGAAATTCACAGCATAAATATTCCGACATTCCAAGGAGCGCAGTTTAGGAATTTAATTTTATTTCTGTCTTTGGATATTCAGGCTAAGAGATGTTATCCTTCCTAAGCTTATTTACAAGCTAAAAGCTGTTATCTTCCCTCAGCTGATGTGTAGCCTTAGATATGTTATCATACATCAGCTCATTAACAGGCTTAGATAACTTTAGCTCAGGTGATATCAAAGCCTAGACCCATCCACAAATAACCCACACATAGGAGAGAGGAACTTACGACGACGTTTCGGTCCGACTTGGACCATTTACAAAGTCACGGTAGTGTGCATTTTTGTTATTACTTTCTAGACCTATCAATAGTATACAACCACCCCCAGGATGCCATCCAAAACTGCTGACGTGCACCCAGGTACCAACATGTTACCATGTGAACAGGGAAAGCAAGCGTATGAACATCAACACTAAGGTACCTATTTACTATAGGGTGACAAGGAAAAGTATGTGTAAGGAAATTAGCAACCTGGTGCCATTTTACTGCAGGTAAAGAAGGGAAACACGTGAAGAATGAGACACTTGTTCAACATTTGGAATATTTATTAAGGAAACGTTTCGCTAACGAGTGGTCTAAATAAGTAGACTAATTTAATAAAAGCGGGATTTATTTTCTGAAAGGCTAGCCTGCCGACAAGTAAGATAAAAAGGCTATATGTGTAGATCGAAATGTAGCACATACAGGATTTCTCTACATAGTGTTTCTCTCGTAGTATTTGTTCTAAAGGTTATTGGATATACGGTGTGTACACAGCACACAGGTCACTGCGGGTGCCATCGCCTGTACACTAACATTCAGGAGGACACAAATGCCTTACACCTATTATCAAGTCGATAGATAATAGTATAGGGGTGGGTCCAAAACATCTGAAGTGTCTTTAATACCTGCCATCTCAACTTACAAATTACAAAAGATGTCTTATACTGAAATCAGCAAAGGTTTTGTGCAAGGGAAGCCGTGTACATATGTTTTCTTAAAGAGACATCAAGTCTGAAATATATAACAAATTAATTAAAGGAAGAATACCACTGGGATTAAACACGGATTCTTGAATGCAGTGGCAGTCTCAGTCCCCATCAGTTTTCATGAAGTTTTCTATGATATAAATGGCTTAGAAAAACAAGTTGAAAAATGCTCCATCAGTCTTGATAAAAGTATAGCATATGCTCTACTGTTCTCAAGATTGGTGGAGCTGTGGTGCTACGCTAAATTACCACATAGCTTCAACGTTTTTTTATATTACTGCTACTACTACTTATTTTATTATTATTATTATTATTATTATTATTATTATTATTATTATTTTAATAACAATATTAATAATAATAATAATAATAATAATAACAATATTAATAATAATAATAATAATATTATTATTAATAATAACATTATTAATATTAATATTATTATTAGTATTATTATTATTATTATTAGTATTATTATTATTAATATTAATAATATTATGAATAATAATATTATTGGTATTATTAATGTGCATACCATCAGTAAAGACAGGAAGCATACCGCCTAATTAACAGTTACACAAACTTTGTGAATTAGACACATATACAACATAAGGGTATCAATTGCAGAAGATATCCACGCGTTGCACATATATCTTATTCACTAACTAGTCGACATTGTATATCATTTTTATTACCATTCGACAGACACAGTTTTTCAATAAAGGACTGTTCCTTATGGTCTTTAAATCTTATTAGCCAGCACAATTGTATTCCTCAAACAACTTTAATTCCAGTTCCTGACTACATGTCAAGAATATTCATCTACACTTAAACTTCGTAATAATTTACACAGACACACACAAACGCGCGCGCGGAATTGACAACGCAGCCAGAGACAGGATGTTCTAGAGATAGGACACAGAAAAAAGGGGTCACAATTGGAAGTCGAGGACTCAGATGAGTCAAAGAGATGTTAGGAAGTATTTCTTTAGTGATAGAGTTGTCAGGAAGTGGAATAGTCTGGCAAGTGACGTTGTGGAGGCAGAAACCATACATAATTTTAAGACTAGGTATGATAAATATCGTGGAGCATGGAGAGAGAGGACCTAGTAGCGATCAGTGAAGAGGTGGGGCCAGGAGCTATGAATCGACCCCTGTAACCACAAATAGGTGAGTACAAATAGGCGAGTACACACACACACACACACACACACACAAAGGGATGGAGAAGTAAGCCAGGGCAAGGCTTCGATCAGATGACTAAAAGCTTAAGTAGCGTGTCATCGTCACAGGAAACACATGTCGTGTGTTCCTGAAGGGTCTTACCGAACCTAGCCTAATTATTTTTGATGTATACACTCACCATCATTGTAGTTCACTTAGTAGAAATACCAACAGCACTTTCTTTACAATAAGGGTTGGAAAAAAAAGGGGCTTCAGTTAAAATATTGCATGTATATTGTATGTGTGTGTGTGTGAGAGAGAGAGAGAGAGAGAGAGGGGGGGGGGGAAGAGGTCGAGAAAAAGCAGTCACCCTTGAGGTGGTGTTTGTTTTGGTCTGAAGTAACGTATTGTTGGCAGGTGTTGCTGAAGGTCCCTTCAAAGGATAACATATTACTGGGTCGTTGTGTCTTGTATTGTAGTAATGGAACAGTACGAAGCAGAGGAAAGTAATAAATGAGGTGAGCAAAAAGGAATATTTCTCTTGACAATAGCTTATTGTGTCAGAAATATTCTTCAGTGTTATTTGTTGAAAGGTTATTAAATGGCCTGGCAAAGGAAGATTGATAGTAAATATTTAAGCTGATCAGAAATTATTAAAATAAATGTGGAAAAATACATACGTTTATTTCTGACATTTAGGATTGAAAAAAAGTCATACTGGCGAAACGTTTATCTTGATAGATGTATCTACAAGTATGTGTCATCCTCTGTATCCTATCTGTATCTCCATACCTTGTAATACATAGAATATAAGTATAAGGGAATACTGCAGTAGGATTTCTGTATTGTATACTTTATAGAAATAAATATTATCATTATTCTAGCAAACTTGATAGTTTCCCAATCCTGCCACCAGGCTCAGAGCAACCCCAGTGGGTTTAGCTCGTCCCCAGGAGAATAACAAAAAATTCGGTAAGGTACGTAGACTGTTTTTACTGAATTTTTAGTGTTAACGTGAAAGCACTAAACCGTGAGGGGTAATGTATCACCTGGTGAGAGAGAGAGAGAGAGAGAGAGAGAGAGAGAGAGAGAGAGAGAGAGAGAGTATAGTAATATTTGTTCCGAGGAAGGGGACGAGCCTTTGACTACCATAAAGTCACCCAGAATTATTATTATTACTATTATTATTATTATTATTATTAATATTATTATAAAGAACTATACTTGCAGTATTCTTACAACGTTTAAGGAATGCCAGATTATCTGATTTGATCCGAGCAACAAGAGGGTTGCTCTAATTATTTGTATCAAGAACTCTTCTTTAACAAGACACCCTCCCCTTTCCTAGAAGTGCTGGAGTCAACTTATAATCCTGTCTGTGAGTGGTAAGGTTTAAAACCTATCGACTACACGAGGGAGTGAGTAATCTTTACATCACAGGTCAAGAATACCTTAATCCCTTACCCAGGGAGTAAAGTATTCTCTGTGTCAATATACCAAGAGGTATACACCTTCCGGTGTGTATGTATTCCGTGGTAGGTCCGCCATTGCGGCTTCCTAACCAGAAATATATACATGAGGCAGCGAGTGCCAGCAACCAACACACATTTACACAAACCAGATTCCACAAAGGTGCGTGACTGTGTTTTGCCAGAATTACCATAAGCTGGTCAAGTGTAGTGTTTCCTGCCTGGCTCCACTAACCACCTCCCTCCCTCTCACTCCCTCTCTCACTCCCTCTCTCCCCTCCATTCCTTCCCTCTTCCTTACCCTCCCCTTTTCTCCCAGTTTAGTCAGTTATATATACTATTGGCATTGTCTATAATTTTTAGTCTATCTGTCCGTGTGCATGTATCTCTCTCTCTCTCTCTCTCTCTCTCTCTCTCTCTCTCTCTCTCTCTCTCTCTCTCTCTCTCTCTCCTCTTCTCTCTCTCTCTCGTCTCTCTCTCTCTGTTCTCTCTCTCTCTCTGTCTCTCTCTCTGTCTCTTTTCTGTCTCCTCTCTCTCTCTCTCTCTCTCTCTCTCTCTCTCTCTCTCTCTCTCTCTCTCTCTCTCTCTCTCTCTGACGTTTTCGGGTTATCCTTGATCATTTACACTGTGTATGAAAATTGGAACTTATGTTTGCCTGTGCCTAAATAAACTTTCTATCTTCCCCCTCCTCTCTCTCTCTCTCTCTCTCTCTCTCTCTCTCTCTCTCTCTCTCTCTCTCTCTCTCTCTGCACTTTGAGGGCCGTTGCTGTTGCTTCATTTGCTTCTTCTACTTCGTCTTCTTCATTGAGTGTCTTCCTCTTTATCAATTATAGGGCACTGCACCAATGCCGCCCTTATAGGAATTACAACGAATTTCACATCAGTTATAAAGATGTCAGTTCTGCTGGTGTTACCCAGGTATATTTTGTCACAGTTGTTACACGAAAGACCATACGACGGGTGGGGTTCGAACCCGCGGTCAGAGTCTCAAAACTCCAGACCGTCACGTAAGCCACTGGGCCAGCGGGTTCGAACCCCACCCGTGGTATGGCTTGTTTGCAATCGTGTAATTACGATTTCGTGAGTCTTGTTACACGAGAGGTTGTATACTTCACCCTGCGGCATGATTTCCATAACACAGGAAGGGTATATATGCATTGGAGACCATGTATTGAAAGTTAACAAAATTTATCTACCGTTTAAGGAGTCTTAGATATGAAGGTAGTCTGAGAACCATGAACCAACACTCTTACGGAACTTAGAATGACGGGGGAAACGACTGAAGTATATAATTAGACTGAGAACTGCGACGAATACCGAGATCTGTGCGAGCAAGTGTGAAATAAGGATATTTATAAAGAATACGATTCGCTCGCCAATACAGACAACGGAATGTTGAAAATGGTATAAAATAGCGACAATTTGTAAAGACACATGTGCAACACTTTGGTATCTATATTGTTGAAACGTTTCGCCTACACAGTAGGCTTCTTCAGTCAAATACCGAGGCAGAATCTTTGTTTCACTACTACATCTGCTGCCTCTGTATCTGACTGAAGAAGCCTACAGTGTAGGCGAAACGTTTCAACGATAAAGATACGCAACTGTTGCATATGTGTCTTAAACATCAACAGTCAACGGAAGTATAAGGAGTACACGTAGTAAGGGGATAATAGGGCTCAGTAATGGTTGTTTCTGGGATGTGCAGGATGAGTCTGGCGAGAACATCTTGAGTTTACCTGGGGTATACCTGGGGTACACCTGAAGGGTATTCCGGGGGTCAACGCCCTCGTGACCCTGTCCATGACCAGGCCTAGCGGTGGATCAGGGCCTTATCAACCAAACTGTTACTGCCGTCCGAGTGCAAACCGACATCATGATACTTACCTGAATTCTGTGTAATAGTTTTGTTAATTAAAATAAAAATGGTTTAAGAAAGCGATAAGTTGAAGAATTAGACACTTTTGCAACACTGGGATCCCAGCTAGCGGAGTGGAGAAAGTACTGTGTACTTATATACGGAGTGTTCAGGTTCGAATCTTGCCGGGGACTGAAAGTTAATGTTTGTGTGTGTGAGTGTGTATATATATATATATATATATGTCGTGCCGACAAGCGAAAATTTGTGTATGCAATAATTTCGCAAAAATCATTCTGAACCTAAAGAAAAAAATATATTTAATTGCGTTTGTTTATTATTAAATTATTGTAAACGTATCTAAAATATATTTAGTTGGGTTAGGCTAAATTAAATTGCGCTTGTTATAATAAGGTTAGGTAAGTTTTCTAAGTTTCTTTTGGTACAAAATTATAAATTTTTACATTAACATAAATTTAAAAAATATATCTTTAAACGTATAAGAGAAAATTTTAGAAAGGACTTAATTTTAAATGAGTTCTTGCTAATTGACCAGTTTTACCTATTCGGCACGACATATATATATATATATATATATATATATATATATATATATATATATATATATATATATATATATATATATATATATATATAAGAGAGAGAGAGAGAGAGAAGAGTTGGGTTGGAGAAAATCCTGCCTATCACTGGCTAGTTGGCCGTCCTACTGCAGTACCTTTCTATTCTAAATCAAGGAATCAAGGAGTCGGTACAGCTTAAAATAAAATTGGTTTCAATCGTAAGTGGAAATTGTTGAATGTGCAAACGTCTTCTTGCACTGACTTGTACGTTTACTGGACTTACTTTATCCTCATGTTGCATTTTCATGCATCCATGATTTTTGGTACAATATTTGGGTGTGGAACATTTCCGGTGTGGAACATTTTATCCTGGCTACAGCTGTACGACGCAGCTGCACTTTCCAATTCGGGTAAAACCTTTTACTGTTACCTTCTATTTTTTATTTTCTTTCTATGGATGTGTAGCACTAAATTCTCTTACCGTTGACTGTGTGTGTGTGTGTGTGTGTGTGTTTTGTGTGTGTTTTGTGTGTTTTGTGTGTGTTGTGTGTGGGTGTGTTGTGTGTGGGTGTGTGTTGTGTGTGGGTGTGTGTTGTGTGTGGGTGTGTGTGTGTGTGTTGTGTGTGTGTGGGTTGTGTGTGTGTGTGTGTGTTGTGTGTGTGTGTGTATTTTGTGTGTGTGTATGTGCCTATTTGTACTCACCTGTTTGTGGTTGCAAGGGTCGATTCACAGCTCCTGGCTTCGCCAGGAGCTGTGAATCGATCACTACTGTATCCACTCTCTCCTAGCTTCAAGAGCTTTATCGGACCTTTGTGTGTTGGGGGAAGTGGGGCTGTAGTTGCTTCATTGCTGAGGTCGACTCACACTTCGTGACTCTACCTCTTCGTGATCCCTATCAAACACGTTCTTCTAAAACACCGTGATGCTAAAATAATACTCTGACATTTCTGTTAGTCTTCTGTAACCTTAATCCAAGTGTACCTTAAAGGCTGAATGTACTCGTTAACTACCTCGCCTCAACTGTTCCTTCTCCATTTCTATTCTGACCTGATTCAAGTACTGTTTACATAGGAATATCTGGTTGTTCCAAAGAAGATTTTTTTGTTTATATGAATATCATGTCTCATGCTACTTCTGATCAACGTTAATTTAATCGGGCGTTGGATTCCCCGGAAAATCTTCCCAGTCTTCCGAAAATTAGCCATCTACTACAGTTCCTCATCTCCTGTATAGTCAATAATGTTTATAATCTCTTGTTGTTCCTCTTCCAGAATCATTGTTTAAACCTACAATTTTATTTCTAGTCACCAGTTGAGAGATTTGGCGAAAAAAAATGTAGAAATGCATGTATTGAATTAAGACATCCTGTAGAATTATAATTGGAGTCAGCACGATAAATAGCAGTTACAGGATATAATCTCTAGATAATACAATAAATAGACAGACACAAGCATTAAGGTTTGCGCACCGCCCCAAATTAACACGTATGTGTGGTAGATACCAAATGGCAAAGACTTTGTAAACAAACTATGAAAGTGTGAACCAACAACAACAGTACAAATAAGAGATAAAGTCCATTGAATCCTGCAACAGGTTGAGCCCATAAAGCTCTGCAAATGCTCAGTCTTCTCACTAAACAGAGTCAGCCCACCACAGTCAGTGCAAGGATAGTTCAGTACACCAAACAAATATAACTAACGCCCAAACTGAATTAAAGTCAATCCCAAGACAATGTTCTCCTTTTCAACACACAGTTTGTCCACACAGGATAGGTGCATCAAAACACTAACTCACAAACCTTTTCCACAACTGTTGTCTTTAACTTGGGACACTAAACATGACCAAGTGCTTAGAAAGTCTACAGTGATATAATGTCAGTTGTATGCTTCAGAGTATAGCAGTGTTTTCCGGATGAGGTGCTGCAGCCTTCCCTATAAATTCTTGTTCTCATTTCACTTATGTATCTGCTGAAGAGGACCCCAGAAAGGGATCGAAATATACAGAACTATTATCTTCCATGTGGATTATTACTGAACATCCACAGTCTCATTAAAATAACAAAGTAAGCAAATATATACATTGCTTCAGAGAAAAGACAGTCGACACTGTGTATAAGAGGCGTCTTCGTGTGAGGGAGTGTTAATGGAGACAGAGCAACCACAGCAAGTGTCCTCCCGCGTTGAAAACAATCACCAATTCAACCAACAAGGGAGAGGGAAAGGGGAATCTTTTCCCTTGTAATATGTCCAGGTAACCACAAGATGTGTACTCACCTATTTGTACTCACTTATATGTGGTTGCAGGGGTCGATACATAGCTCCTGGCCCCGCCTCTTCACTGATCGCTACTAGGTCCTCTCTGCTCCATGAACTTTATCATACCTCGCCTTAAAACTATGTATGGTTCCTGCCTCCACTACGTCACTTGCCAGACTATTCCACTTCCTGACAACTATATGACTAAAGTAATACTTCCTAACATCTGTTTGACTCATCTGAGTCTTCAACTTCCAACTGTGACCCTTTGTTTCACTGGAACATCCTGTTACCTGCTATCTACCTGCTAGCTACCTGATGACTACCTGCTATCTACCTGCTTGCTACCTGCTTTCTACATGCTATCTACCTGCTGACTACCTGCTTGGTACCTGCTATCTACCTGCTGACTACCTGCTATCTACCTGCTGACTACCTGCTAGCTACCGCTTTCTACCTGCTAGCTACCTGCTTGCTCTCCACTCGTAATATATGACACCTATTTACAATTTAAATAGTAATGAGCTCATCAGAAAGTGAGATTTTTACAGAAAATACATTATTTTTTTTTGTTAACTGAGCCTGCAAGAGGCAACACACAAAAATACTTAACGAGAACTATGCTAAATGGTGTGTGTGTGTGTGTGTGTGTGTGTGTGTGTGTTTGTATGTGTACTCACCTAACTGTGGTTGCAGGGGTCGATTCATAGCCTCTTCACTGGTCGCTACTAGGTCCACTCTCTCCCTGTTCCATGAGCTTTATCATACCTCTCCTTAAAACTGTGTGTGTGTGTAATTACCTGCCGGTAGCTACAGGAACAGAATTATGCTCGTGGTGTCTCGTCTTCAGTACTGTTTATCACATTTTTTGTCTTATTTAATTTACAATTGTTGCAGTATTTATTAATTCCTCCTTCAATACCTTCCTCTTGTTATCTATTCTATTTTAGAACAAAAATTTTCTGCTATTCTTTCCGCTCATTTTTGTCCTTAATTTGCAGCCGAGATCTCTTATCCCTGAGGCAGCTACTGAGATCTTTAACTACTATTTCAAGTCCTTTCAAGACGTTATATGTGATCTGTTAAATATGTCCACCCTATCCACCATGTACAACCTATCCACTTTGTTACCTATCCACCGTGTTAACCCTATCTATCATGTCCACCTCGGTTATCATGTCTTATTTTCCTGCTATCACCCAACACAAGTAACTTTAATGTTTACAACCTTTGGTCAGAGTTCATTAACAGCCATTTTACAGCTCTTCTTTGAACATTTTCTAACATATCAATGTGTTTATTTCAGGTAGTGTGGGCACCCCACAACCCCTGTATATTCCGTTTTTTTTCTAATAAAGGTTTTTAGCACTTTAACATTTCACCCTCCATATATTTGAAAGCTATTTTATAATTTGTCAGTGCAGTTAATGAGTTTTCTCACAGTTTCGTTTATTCGATCTTCCAGTGATAATCTTTTATTAATAATAACTCCTAGATCTGTTTCTCTATCTGTTGTCTTCCCATATTTTGTCATAGTCTATGTCTTTCTTGTGGCCTGACTCCACTTTCTTCCATTTCCATAACGTGACGTTTATCTACATTAAATTCTACCATAAGTCTTTCACTCCATATGTTAAGTGTATTCAGATCCTCTTGTAAAGATTTACTGTCATTGCCTTATTAATTTTACATAAGGTTTATGCATCATCTGCAAACCTATTACTATAGTTTTGTATTAATTCTGGTAAATCATTTATTCAAATTAGAAATATTGGAGCAAGTACAGATTCTTGTGGCACCTCACTTGAGACATTCTTCATGCAGATATTTTTCTTGTTATAACTTCGCATTTTCTTCTCAAACAAAAAGTCTCTCTTGTAATAATTTACCTTTAATTCCTTCTTTATTTTGCAATTTACAAATTAGTCTTTCATGGGAAACTTTTTCAAAAGCTGCTCATCCATTTCTTTCTTGAAAGGTTTAATTCACACAATTATAGTAACTTAGCAAATATTATGTACATGAATGCATGCATGTGTGTGTGTGTACTCACCTAGTTGTGGTTGCAGGGGTCGAGTCATAGCTCCTGGCCCCGCCTCTTCACTGGCCGCTACTGGCTGCTGTGTGTGTGTGTTTAAGAGAATGAGCATATTTACATGTAAGTAATTGAATGTGTGAGCGAGTGAGCTAGTAAGCATATAAATAAGCGAGTAAGGGAGTCACTGAGTGAGTGGATGTGTCTAGCAATACGCAGGATTCATTCTAAGGTCTGCACAGCTCGCTAAACATCCGCTAGAGACTTAATTGTTTCAAGAAGACCTTTGGCTTATTGTTTACATCGCTGACACGACGTTACAAGCTGTGAAGTGTGAGGAAATGATATGGAGCTTTGAGGACGAGGTGTGAGGTTGTGAGGACGAGGTGTGAGGCTGTTAGGACGAGGTGCGAGGTTGTGAGGACGAGGTGTGAGGCTGTTAGGACGAGGTGTGAGGCTGTGAGGACGAGGTGTGAGGCTGTGAGGACGAGGTGTGAGGCTGTGAGGACGAGGTGTGAGGCTGTGAGGACGAGGTGTGAGGCTGTGAGGACGAGGTGCGAGGCTGTGAGGACGAGGTGTGAGGCTGTGAGGACGAGGTGCGAGGCTGTGAGACGAGGTGCGAGGCTGTGAGGACGAGGTGTGAGGCTGTGAGGACGAGGTGCGAGGCTGTGAGGACTCTAGAAACGTTTCGCCTACACAGTAGGCTTCTTCAGTCAAGTACAAAGGCAGCAGGTGCAGTAGTGAAATGAAGATGTAATCAGTCCATCAACCTTGGATAAATAGTACTTGAGGTGGTCAGTCCCTCAGCCTGGAGAAGAGTTCAGCATAAGAACGGAGTCTTAAATACTGTCGAAGGTGGAAGATCTCGAAGACGTTGCAGGAGACGAGATTCACAAGCAGAAGTAAGAAGGCAGGTCCTCTGTACCAAGAGACCGTTGTGCTGCAGTGTACAGGCTGAGGGACTGACCCCCTTAAATACTGTTTCTCCAAGGCATAGTTGAAGTTCGATCCTCCGTCCTCTAACCGCAGAACAGTTTTTGATCAATCAAACTGTTGATAATCACAATGTACCAGGCCGTGCTGTAGTGACGACTCTAGTGCACTCCGGGTCGTGAAGTATATCATGTGTGGAAAGATAAACAGTATGAATACAGTATCATGGTATGCACTATGTATACTTGGTATACGCAGTGTATAAAGTAATGTAGTATTTTTTGCACACCAGATCACATATAACATATTAATTTAACTGACAGTCACAGTTGAACCATGCAAACTGTCACAACGATTTATAGCCACCATAGTACCAGTGTCAGTGATTTAAAGCCACCATAGTACCAGTGTCAGTGATTTAAAGCCATCATAGTACCAGTGTCAGTGATTTAAAGCCACCATAGTGACAGTGTCAAAGGTTTAAAACTACCATAGTAAAAGTGTCAAAGGTTTAAAACTACCATAGTAAAAGTGTCAAAGGTTTTGAAACTACCCCACAAGTCTAAGATCAAATAAGATGCCGTTTCCGACTGCAAAGAATCACTCATCTCGAAAGATAATGGCCCATGACAGGACCCAGGACCGTCTTGCGTCTTCCCAAAATTGTGGGTTAGCCGTGAATTGTTCCAGCCGCGGCATTGTGATTTTTATTCTTTCTAATGTGAAAAATAACAGGGCAAAGTATTTTACAGTCCTTAATTGAAGTAAGCGCAGTAACAGGGGAGGGTTTTCCAGCGAATGACCTAGTTAGGAAAGTACCATTGTTTCCTGTACAGCTACGAGGTAGTTATGATACACCAGCCTGTTACTGGCCTCGGAAAACACGCGTAATGAGATCGGTTGGATTCTACCTAATGTGCTGGAGAAGCGATGGTAATTTTTTTTTAAATGTTGGAACGTTCGTACAACCCAGCCCCGACAGTTATCATTAAATGTAACGATACGTTGAAAGCTATAATTGATCCGGGTTATTGCTCATTAGCCGCTAAGTGGGGCGAGATGTGCGATTGATTCACAGCATCAGATCAAAGCTTACAATGGCAGGACCTGTGGTGGAGCTAAGTACAACTCAACCGTACATTTCACTATGCTTAAATTCATTTCTCGCGACAGTGTTTTAAAGGAAATTTAAAAACAGACAAGTGCCACTACTGTCCCCAAAAAAAAAATTGACAGGAAAATTCATTACTTTCGTAGAGACAAATGTACATTTAAATTTTGAAATTAAATAAATTTCCCTCATTTAATATTTAGAGAAACGAGGAAGAAATTGAGACACGAAATAAAACGAATACAAAGGAACGAAATAAAACGAATAGAAAGACTAGAGAAGAAAAAATCCATAGACATGAAAGAAAAATCTACGAGGAAACGGAAGAATAAGCAGAACTACGAAAGTGAAATACTTAGAGGCCACGAAAGAGAAAAAAAACTATTCAGAGCCGTGAAAGAAAAAAATCTGAAGACATTATGGAAAAAATATGCTGGGACTTGTGCTTAAAAAAATAGCAGGAAAATGTAAGAAAAACTGGGAAATGACAGAAACAAAAACAAGGACATGACAGAAACAAAACAAGGACATGACAGAAACAAAAACAAGAACATGATAGAAACAAAAACAAGGACATGACAGAAACAAAAACAAGGACATGGCAGAAACAAAAACAAGGACATGACAGAAACAAAAACAAGGACATGAGAGGAACAAAAACAAGGACATGGCAGAAACAAAAACAAGGACATGGCAGAAACAAAAACAAGGACATGACAGAAACAAAAACAAGGACATGAGAGGAACAAAAACAGAGACATGACAAAAAACACCTAGGGTCAAGATCAGTGTCTGTAAATATTTCGTCTGTTCTTGCGAATTCTAAGCATTGTAAAAATCTCTAGTCGGTCGATGCATGCAGGGGATGAGATTAAAAGCTGTAAGCCACCTGCCTGAAAGCTGGCTGCCTTGGATCAAAACGTCTAGCGTGAGCTGGGCGCCAAGGTATTGGACCAGTGTGGTACGGTCGGTAAAGCACTGCGTACCTTGTTCCAAGGTTCGTAGGTTCGAGTCTCCTTCGGCCAGAAATCAGTGTTTGTGAATATTTCGCCTTTTATTGCGAATTCTAAGCATATATATATATATATATATATATATATATATATATATATATATATATATATATATATATATATATATATATATATATATATTAATACCCAAAAGAACCTTAGAAAACTTACCTAACCTTATAATAACAAGCTCAATTTAATTTAGCCTAATCCAACTAAATATATTTTAGATAAGTTTACTATTTACTAATAAACAAACAATGAAATATATATTTTTTCGTTAGGTTCAAAATTATTTTTGCGAAATTATTTCATACACAAATTTTCGCTTCCCTTATTCGGCAAGAAGACCGTTGCTATTTTAACCAAAGTCGCAAGTTTTGCCTATTCGGCACGATATCTTTATATATATATATATATATATATATATATATATATATATATACACCTGGAGAGAATTCCAGGGGTCAACGCCCCCGCGGCCCGGCCCGTGACCAGGCCTCACACACACACACACACACACAGCTGGGAGGGACTTTTCTCAGCTGTAGTATCTGAGCTCCTCTGCAAAGACAGTGATTATGTATGAGTGTGGTGAAAGTGTTGAATGATGATGAAAGTTTTTTTCTTTTTGGGGATTTTCTTTCTTTTTGGGTCACCCTGCCTCGGTGGGAGACGGCCGACTTGTTTAAAAAAAAAAAAAAAAAAAAAAATATATATATATATATATATATATATATATATATATATATATATATATATATAATTATTTATACCATGATGGGGTCCACCTCTCGTTCAAATTGTGGGACCAATAGCCTCGGAGAAGTGGATAAAAAGGCTTCAAGGAAGAATATTTGGATTTCGTCCTAAAGCCATTGAAAATTCCACTTGCCCTACCACCCCATCTTTTCATTCTTTTTACCAATAGGTATATTTTATTTAAGAGATACATTGTTGATATAAGGATGGCATATACAGTACAAAAGGTGTGAGAGATACATGTCTAGTACATATTGTTACGTGTTTGTCACTGATTGTAATGCAAAAATCTCATCCAGCTCCTCAGAGCTGGAGCGCGTGCCCAAAATACAGCAGGCATTACCCCTCTGAACAGCAGCGCTGAGTCGCTGGAACAGAAAACAAGTTTCCCTGGGATCCCTAGTTACCCTGATGAGTCTTTTGCCCAGCTCCTTGAGAAACTTAGATGCACTCTTTCCCCATGAGCCAAGGGTCTCCGAGTCTATGGGAACAAACATATAATGATGGGCAAGTTCTCCATATTTTCTAGACTTTTGGGACTCCCTGAATGTGGCAGCTGCCCCTCCTTCCTCCCTGGTGTATTGGAGATAGGTATCAGCAACTGCTTGCCGTCTGTCCAGGCTTGAAGGGTGATATATTAAATATATATCAGTCAAACATAAAATGAGAAAGTTATTGGGAGTGAGTTGGTGTGCAGAAATACTCTTAAAAAATATTAAACAACTGTACAGGGATCAGAGAGGAACGGGGACAGCTCTCACGGGTAAACTGAGGATGAAAAACTCAGCCAAAAATGTGGGCAAAATAATGTTGATGCTGAGCTATTTCCTTAAAACAGGTCACTATCACTAAGAAATATTTAAGAGGGTAAAGCTGGGCTCTTAGCCTGATGAAATTCTTGTTCAAAGCAGCTAGCGTCTTGTTGGACACTTGTGTAACTTTCCAAGGTTAATTTTGTCAGCACTTTTGTTTATTTTTAAATATACATGGAAAAAATACGTTACAATATATCTTTAAAGCTTCTCTTAAGGTAGTTCCATTTGTGGAATATATTCGTGTTGACACGAGTGAGGAAATTTGGAGATAGTGCGGCTTGCCATCACTGGTTCTTAGTAACTGAGAATAATTGTATCTTGGTGGAAGTTGTTTCCTGGAGTCTACCTGGAGAGAATTCCAGGGGTCAACGCCCCCGCAGCCCGGTCTGTGACCAGGCCATAAGAAAGAAGGAGCACGGCAGAAGGCCCACTGGTCCATGTTAGACAGGTTCATCTCACATCCACTTAATAAGTCCATTTTTTCACACCTCCATGAATATCTCTTCTTCTGTCTTTACTTATCTTCGTATATTTCAGTTATGCTGTAACAACTACACCTCTCTTATTGTATTAGCTGTTGGTGGAGAAAATACGTCTCCCTGCTCTGTTTTTATATCATTTAGACAGTGTTGTGGTAGAGTATTTCTCCGTTGGTGAGCCGGTACGTACATCTCATAACTCTCCAACTCTGTCCACAGATCATTACTTAGACTTCATGATATTTAACGTTGCCAGAGGTTGTGTCGCGGAGACGCTCTTTATATCACTGGTCCAGAGTTAAACTCTCGACCTACATTGTTCTGGCATCTACGCGCTGTCGTAGTCGGGAAATGGAATCCCTGAACTTAGTTTCGGTAATAAGGGAGTTTTATGCCTTATGTGTAGGATCTGTTGAAGGTCTACTGTTAGTTGCATCATTGTCTGCTTATCCCTTGCCTGACGCAGTGCTGCTCTCTGTTGCTTCTAACATTATTATTGTTTGGCGAATGAGTTATATTGTTCATCAAGGTGTTTGCTTGTCTTGATGGTCCGTAAGTTAGATTATTTAGGGACTTGTTGGTGTCAGTGTCATTCTAAGTCGAGTCTTACTAAATCATACCGAGTATAACCGAGTACATACACACACATATACACATACGTGTTTATTTATATTTCTCTTATATTAATCAGTGAATCTCATAACAATATACCTGATGGTACATATTAAGAGTATGCAAGTATACAGTATATCTGAAGTGCCTATAGCACCATATGTAAAGTACAGAATAAGTAGATACAAGTATAAGACGTACTATAAGATATGTACAGGAGCTTATCTCCTTGCTTATTCAAACTATATAAATTGTAATTATTTCCACCTTGACACCTTATTAAAGATCTCAACTTTTATTTAGTTGGTGTTTATTCATCCATTTGTAATCCCAAAACTATTGAGAAGCCTCTTAATTTTATAGGATAACTGGACTAGGATATACCTTGACAACCTGTTACAAAACCAAAAACAGGCTAGATGCTAGAGGAAGACCAGTTAGTTGACCTAGTATTCTCTGGAGATGTCTATATTTATAGATATCGCATTTTGTAACAGCCAGCGATTTCATTTTGTCAACTGAATTTATTTCATCAATGTCATTATGTTGTACGAACATGTTCCAGACTCGTGTCATCCTAGAAATGCAATGAGCT